>CM076580.1:1194339900-1194440201 GCA_034641835.2 Pinus albicaulis | reverse complement strand
ATTCTGCTCAAAAACTCTTGCTGAAGACTGAATTTTAAAAACACTCTTTGCTATAAACTGAATTCTGCATAAAAAAAAAATGTATTTTTTTTTTGTTTGGGAAAAAATTGTATGTGAAAAAATGGCGAATGGTTTTGTAAAGGACGGAATGATATGAATGGGAGGGGGCAGAATTATGAAAGGGGAAAGAAGGGGCGGAATGGAGGGATATGGGAATTATATGACTATGGGAAATATACAACGATTTTAAATGACAAATATAACATGGTATATAACCCTACTGTCGACGTCAACAATATATAACATGGTATTTAAAACTGGGGCGGAAATATAAATGGAAGATATTATAAGGAGGAGTGGTATTATATGAAACCGATATTGATGTTAAGGCGTAAATGGTATGGTGAGAGGGGCGTAAACATAAACAGTGGCAGCGTTTAAATGACATCGTTGTAATATATGAAGGCGTGCTTACAACGTTTAAATGGAGGCGTGCTTACAGCGTTGTAATATATATGAAGGCGGTATATGAATGTCGACAGCGTTATATGTAAGCGATAAGAGGGCGCAAACAGTGGATAATGCAAAGTGGTATTATATATAACCCAGCGTTTGAATATGAAGCACAATACAACGTATATGAAATCACAATATAACCGGTGATAACACCATGTAATGACAGCGTTTGATGACAAATGGGCGGTAATATATAACAGAGCGGTTTTGAAATGGGAAATTACAGCGTTGTATTGTTGTGGAGTGGCGTTTGGAATTCGTGGGCCGACAGCGTTCTATGAAAGCGCTGGAATGTATCACATGAGGAATTATAATATGACCAAGTGAGTGAAATGCAGACAGGCGCTGGTGTATATATATACAATGCGGTCGACTGAATGCTGCGTGAGCGCTATATGGAAAGGGCAGTATATGCGTTGGGTAATGTAACAGTGAGGGAGATGAGTGAGGGCGCAGGGAGAATGGAGGAGGGAGGTGAATGAATGGAGAGGAGGAGGCCAAAAAGGGCGTTACAAAAAATTTGAACTTGAATCTGCAGGAAGACAGAGTTGCAGGACTGCTGGAATGGTAGAATGGCAGAGCTGCAATTTGCAGATTGACAGACACTGCAGTCTTCAGGAGCTGGAGCTGCAAATGTCAGTGATAAATAGAAAAAAAAATGCAGAATAACAGTCTAGCAATTAATGAGCAGCAAAAACTATTAAAAAAAATATGACCGAGCAAAGGATAGGGAGTTACACCACAGGGCAGAAATGCCAATTATGGGGCTGGCTCTGATACCATGTCAAACCAGGAGGTAACTCCTCATAACTAGAATGTGTATTAGCTGAAGAATGTACATGCTTATATAGATGGGAGGTGAGGCTATTGGGATTCATCTCCCAATGACTCTTGGCCTTCCTTATTTCCTAATAATAAATAATATACAAAAATACAAATGCACACCCATCCATAGGATTAGGTGTCAACACTAGTAAATATTAGAATGATATTAAGGGTCTTAGATATGATATTTATAGACTAACAACTGCATGCAAGGAACAAGAAAAATTATTGCAGATTTGTGATGATAAGGAGGCCAAGCTCAAGGAAGAGATTTTCAGCTTAAATATTAAGTTTGCAAAATCATAAATATTTGAGGAAGGTATGAGGAAGCAATACCAAGAGAAGGAAGAAGAGGTTGAGAGATTACAAGCTGAAGTGATTTCCTTGAGAAAGCAACGAAATATGGAGAAGAATACCATGAACTTGGATAAATTTCTTGAGATCCAAAGATCTCCATTGGATAAATATGGTATTGGATTAAAAAGGGTGAGTCTAGTTTTCATGCATGAAAAATAACAAAGAAGAACCAAGTAAACAAGAAGCAAAACCAACAAATGATCAAATAAAAAAAATGGCAGCAACAAAGAAGAAAATCTCAAGGAGCTCCTACATTTAAAAAATCATTTTCTCTAAGAGATAACCATGGTAGATTTGTAAGGTCTCAAAGGAATCAAAGTACTTTTGTTCCTTTTGTGCATATTGTATAATGTTACAACTGTCACAAATTTGGGCATGTTGCTGCTAATTTCCAGAGCAGAATGTATAGATCAAATCAACAGAGTTTGCAAAAATTTCAATAGCCAAGGAGATTGGCCAACAGGTATAATCGTGGTTTTTATGCTTAGTGCTATTCATGTAACTTGTTTGGCTATAAGGAATCTAATTGTAGATGTAACCAATGGAGGAGAAACACATTGCAAGCAAGGTATAGATCTGGCATGAGTAGCAGGAGATTTGATCCTATTGATTCATATCTTGGCCAGTGTTACACATGTCATAGATTTGGCCATATGGCAAGAGACTGTTTGCTGCCTCGTTATCCAAGACAAAATTGGCAAGAGAAGAAAAGACAAAGAGGACGTACCAAAAAATTAGTAAAGGAGGAAAATAAGTAGCCAAAGACCGTGTGGATAAAGAAGGAGAAAATATTCTTCAAGAAGTGAAGAGCATCCCATCCTACAATCCATGACTATTTCTTGTGTATTACAAGAGGACCACATAATTCATGAGAGGTGCATAACTTGAGGGGGAGCATATGGTAACTTGATGAGTATAAGATGTTGCAACATCATATGATGAGTTCATTTAAGCCTCATGCACTTTCAAGTCCATAGGATCAACATGTATATTGGAGGTTTATTAAGCTTAGGAGGAGATATCCATGGTATGAGGTTTGCATGTGTTATTTGATATTTTTCATCATATTCACTTAGTTACTTGTAGCTGCCTTACATATGTTTCCTAAGTAAAAGTAGTACATTTTTCATCCATATATATGTTATTGGTCTCTACTAACAGTTGATTGAAAAGTTGTAGAGCCATGCATGCAATGTGATCGTTGGTACATGATGCATAGAGATGACATGAGACATGGAACAACCATGTATGAGATATCATATGGTGATCATTATAGCCATGTATTTGTTATTGATTCATCATTTTATTTTGGTTGAGAGTCCAGTATTAGTATGATGAGTCATGATGTTTATAGGCTTGTTTTGGAGGAGTGTCATGGAGTTTATTGTAGCCACATGTCTGGGATAATGTTGATGTAATAGTCATAATATATCATGTATTTAATTAATTGGTCTATTTTGTAGAAATTATATACAAGATGCATGTATATATCCATATTATCCTGATCTAACAATATTTAATATTCTTGCTAAATATAGAATCCTTCCACTATTAATATTTTGCGGAAATTTAAACTCACTTGCAAACATAAGAAGCAATAAAAACAATCGCACATAATACAGTTGTTTAACGGGAAAGCCTGAAGCTGAAAACCCCAACTATCATATATTATGTATCATGGAGATCATGTAACAATATGATACAAATATTAGTTCATCAAGCTCTCACTACAATCAATCATTACACACTAATCAGAAGAAATCTGCAAATCCATGCACTGATTTCTTGCCACCTGATAGTCTGCCTCCACTGCGCAATCCATACTGAAGAATACCCCTGAATGAATTCAAATCTACCTTGCTTTGACTGCGCAATCCTCATTGGCAACTCCAATGTGTGTGTGGTGCAATCAATGCATCAATATAGTCACAACGGATAGTCCATCTTTCCCTTTCACCTACCTCTCCACTGGGTCTCCACTGGAATTGACATGCACTATAATTAACTGTTGTATTGTTCAGTTGATTAATGAGTTATTATTTTTGAATTAATTAACTAATTAATTCACTTCACTCTCACTAGTGTATCATTTAGTTAGACTAGATACAACTAGCTCAATTGAGTTTAACTCCATTAACCGAGTTAAACTGAATAACAAATCCATGAACTACTCTTCCAACTCTGTCACAACTTTTCCACTTTAGTTCTAATTGAGTCCTCCATGCATGAACCACCTGTAAACCCTAGGAATTGTGTAATTCCTTTAGCCCACTGATTTTCCAAATCTGTACACTGAAATTAAGTGCTCCAAGAGAATAAGTTGTTGTTTATTGTCGGATTATTATTAAGAGCCAATAATAATCGACACTTCTATTTTTAGATCGACGATCTATAAATAGACTTCGCCCAATATTCTTAAAATAGAATATTATCTATTTTTCCAACTTGACCAACCATCCACAAATAGCATCCTGCAACTTCTGAAATATGATCACCATGTCTAAAAATAGACTTACACCTAAAAATAGCTAGCGGGCCCACTTAGTGAAGGTGACTGATTTTCACTAAGATCATCATCTTGTTGAATCTCAACACATTCTATATGATGATAAAAACCATGTATTTATTGATATATCCATGTAAAATTCTCATGAAGCCATGCACTTGTATGTATGTATCCTTGGGTCATATAGTCATGATTCAAGAGGTCATGTTATGGTAATATGAGAGTATGTATGAGGTATTATTTCATTGCTAAAACTATGTATTTTCATTGTAATATGTCATTTAGTCATGGTCATGTGGAGTCTATATCCATATGGTGCTTCTATTTGTCAAAAGGAATAATTATTTGTAGAAGAAGAAATTCATTACAAGTTTGGAGTTGATATTGGAGATGGCATGTTTTCAAGGGGAACATATTATTTGCTCATGTTTATTTCAGCCATCCATTGTTGGCATCAAGGTCTGGTTGGAGGTGTTCATGATGTGCCTCATGCTATATTGTGACAGTTGGGGTATTGGACTCGTGTTATATTTAGAGATGTTTGGTAGTTGCTGCTATGTGGTTTCTATGTGGAGAGTGTTGGTTGGTGCCTTATGTGCATATTGTTGCATTTACTTGATACTTATTATAGTTGCTATTATGATGATGTTCATAGATGCTTATGTGAATGCATTATGTTGGAATATTTTTGGATGCTTCCAGAGGCTGTTGGATGGATATTCTACTTTGAATGATAATTGGTTTATTTTTTTCTTGCTGCTACTGACATGAGAGGAATGGATATTGGTTGATATGCATTATTTTTCAACCATGTAGAGATCAATTTCTTTAGTGTTTGTGCTTCATTTCTTGCTACCTTATCAATTGGAGTTGACCCTTTTCCATTGATGTCAAATCGGGAGAGATATAGGAGAGTGGAATGCAGTTTGTGTGTGGTTTCCATTAATGCCAAAGGGGGAGATTGTTGGAATTATGGTGTTCATGGTTCTAGCTAGCTGATGTTGGAATTGGTTCATGATGGAAACTAGATCAGGTTAGCATTGACGTCAACCTTATGTAGTCTAGCTCATGTTTCGATACCTTCATTGTTGTATGGTTGCAACTTTTTATGTTGAAATTCAGAGATGGTTATGTTGGCATTGATGTCAACCTTGATTTTTTGAGATGGAAGTATGGGTTCATAGAGGTGTTTCATTGAGTTATCTTGTGTTGAAATTATTAGAGGCATTTTTGTTGCTACTATGGATCATTTTTTCTACTACATGAGTTGGAGATGATTATTCCAATGATCTATGTTGTTGAGTTGACACACTTGATGAGTGATAGTTCTTCATCTGGGACTTCATGCTTATGCTCATGGAGATGACTTGTTGGAGTGATGGTTTTACGTCATGATGATGATGATGATGAAGAGGTATTACAGGCCTATTCAAATGTGTTGCAACTTGTGGAGGACTTATAGGCAGTATTTCCAACCTATGTTTGTTGGCCTTTTAGGTCAACTTGGAAGTGACACTTGGCATAATTTTTTCATGTTTATCAGAGGCTTGACATGGGTTTTCATAGGTTCTATAATATTAGGAGATGCCCCCCCAAGTAGATAAATAATTCTTGGAAGTTTGGAGATGATCAGATGCAAGATCAGGGCTACAAAACTCCTGAGAAAGCTCAATCATTTGAGAGGCATACATAGGTCTTATTAAGGAAACCTATGTATAGGCAGGTTATGAAGGAAATTCATGTATATGTCCTGAAAGTGAAATTATTCTTAGTCCTCATGCAGATCAAAATCAATTTTCCATGAAAATTCCACGAGGCTTCTAGATTAAATTTTAAAGGTATAAAATGGTTTGAAAAGGTCATCCAATTATGAAAACACCTTAAGTGCACAAGTAGTCGTGATAGTGAATGATTTTGTCAAATTTTTTCACTCTTGATCCTAGCCCCAAGATCAATTTCACCTTTCATGTTTTATATACTTCACCTTGGAGCTGAGGATTGGTTGGTTGAGTGTGATAGTGAATAAGTGAAAGCTACACTGTGTGATTATGCTTCAGAGCTATTAGTGAGTTTGATTTCTTTAGTGTCTGAGCTATAATGGAAACAATATGAGAAGATCCATTTTTTGAAGCATAGTATTGTTGCAGAGTTTTAGATTTCAGAGCAGAGATGCGAATATTTGTAGGTGAGTTGTTGGTATTGATGGAGAGCTTGGAATAACTCCAAGTTTATGACTCTCACTTTTTTTTTGCAAGTTCTGCTAGTGCATTTGGAAAATAGCCATTGTGTCATATGTTGCTAATTGTATTATGCATAAATTACAGTTTGGAGTGAGGGTTTGATGCTATGGAAAAGTTTTATTTTTAGCTGCTAGTGATTATATCATTCAATTTTGTATTAGATGGTTTGTGGCCACTATTTTGATGGAGTAGAGATCATATTTCTGGTATTATTTTGATTTGATGAGATAGCCTTGTTACTGAAGATTGTATTGTAGATTTGAATCAAGTTTAGCATACAATTTTGGGATCTAGTGTGAAAATATATGAAACAAGGTCCACATAAGTAGAGGAGCAGTGAATTCATGGGTGTGGAGCAGTGATTGTGAAGTTTCAACCAAAGGAATAGTTTCTCAATCCAATTGGAGTTGGATAGTACAATTATATTTGGGCGTGGATCGAATGATCATGGTGGATTTCAATGGATGGTAGTACATAGATCCACGTGAGAACACAACCTTCCAAGTTGATAAGTAGAATCGAGTCTTTAGGCTAATGGGTGCCATCAAATTGTATATGAGGTCGAGTCTCCTAGTTGATCATAGTCATAAATATATGTAAAAGACTATATTTTATTAATATAATATTAAAATCAGCGTAGCAACACCAAGGGTGGTTTTTTTACCTGTGATCCAGGTGGATCCAAACACACTCAGAGGTTAAAGAGGGCTTATAATAGCTAAAGATTCAAAGTGGTCAGATTGCTCTCAAAATAGGTCCAGATCGAAGTGATCGTAGCGATGATTCCAACGGTGTGAATGAAACTCCAATCTGAGCTCATATGAAGGAGATAGGGTTGGTCAAAGTGGGTATGTGGGCTAGGATTGATGGTCCTATAAATTTCTGAGACCCGACGCATGAAATCTGGCCACCGAGATAGGAGAAATTGGTGCCTACCTAATTTTCCCAATGACCCTTAGTTTCCGGCGATTTTAAACAATCCAATTTATTTTAAAATAACAAAAAAAATATTAAATTAGGGGGGTGAGCCATAACCCCCACCACCCCCCTATCACATTGGTCTGTTATATTAAACATTGTTGGAGCAAGGTCCCCTAAATCCGAAAATTTTACCATATTTTGTAATAATTTAGTCTTGTGCAAGGGTTTTGGGGCAGGTCAAAACCTCCCACGAATTGTAATTGGTCAAAAGGGTAGATCAAGGGGCCACAAACCATGGTTTGCAGACCATAGGATAGTGCAAGCTAACTAGTATAAATAAGTGAATAAATTGAGTCTAAGAAGGAATTTTTTTGGATAATATTGAACGTGGATAATAGATTTGGATAAGTTGTGATAGTTTGGTGTAGATTGGTCTGGGCAGAAGGCTCCTACTGGCTGTGTGCGCAGAGACCTTAGTCCTGCTATGTGCGGCCCTGCTGGCTGTGTGCATGTGTTGTTAAAGTGTTTATATGAGGGATTTGAACTGATTTAGTAATAAAGAAGTATTGTTGTGGATATCTGAGTCCTTAATGCATCTATTGGTTATGTTATGAATGTTGTTGTATCTTGTTTCCAATTTATGTTCTTTCTGCACTTAGATCTCTTGCACAACTGTGGTTGGGTTTATATGACTACTTATTGGATAGATCTGATGGTATAAAGCTCTTATATAATGTGTTAAGGGTTAGTAATTAAATTATAATCGTTGTGTTAACTTGCGCATGGTAATCTACATACTTGATCTAAATCTAACTGTAAAGGGTTTACTGGTTAAGGCTATTGTTGTGAAGGTCTGTTGAAGGCTTCTTGGGATCTCAAGGCACCCACATCATTCCAAATCTCTCTCAGGGTGTGGAAACTTGGTTCCAACACCCCCCCATACTGCTTCGGATGAGATTTTGACTTGCGTAAGCAGGTCACTGCTAAAAGGGCTAGTAGTAAGGGGTTTTGTTGGTTAACCTCACTTCCGAACCTGGGTCAGGACCCCTCAACGCAACAAATGGTTCCGTTGCCAGGAATGGGATAATTTTTAGAGAGATTGGGTGATTCCACGAGGTCATTGGAAACCATTAAAACCTGAACTTAAGGACTGGTTTGAAAAATAGATTCAGGAGTTTTCCCTAAAAGAAAACATAGGTAAGAAGCTATGTGCAGAGGAGTGAAAAATAAGTATATTTTTATGGAGGTGCATGAGATATTTTTCGTAACCTTTGCACACGAGTTACAAGAGTGGTTGGAAAGTTTGGTGGAATTCAAAACTTGTTGGAAGGACGATAAGGTCACACAGTGGATCCCTGAATTAATCCAACAATTGGAAACGACTGATAATTCTATTACCCAGACTGTAGATCACTGGGTTGATAGTGTCTTGGGTGGATTTGTAAATGAATTTGCAGTCGATCAATTTGTTTCTTACTCTGAAGCTGAATGAAGGTTTTTAAAAGGATTGTGTGGTAAGTTCTTACAAACTTTGCCTCTGCTGATTAAGATGCTATTGTGTGAAAAGGGTGTTCCATGCAGCCACATCGAGTGAATGACCTCCGATCAGAGCAAAATCATGACACAAAGTGGTAATACTATTGGGTCAATCAAGAGGGGGACAAATCTGTGTATAGTCCTCTAAGGAATTCACTTGATCTAAATGGATGCAGTGCTATGCATTCAAAAACTACTCCCCCTGCTATGCCACCATCAAATTCACACAGGGGTAAGAATTCTCTTATCCCACCCCCACCCCCTCCTGAGGACGATATGGCTATGCAAATGAATTTTCCCACTTTTAAAGGAGAAGGGGATGAAGATATGGATCGATTTTGGTTTGTGGCGGATGCAGTATGGGCTGCAGAGAATGTCAATAATGATGTTATTAAAAGAGTGCAGTTAGTAATAGCCTTTGAAGGTCGGGCTTTGGATTGGTTCATGGGATACATTGCTCAACATGCGAATCCCACAATACAGGAGATCAAGGATGCCCTGAAGCAACAATTCTGAATGCCTGAGTCTTATTCTCAATGCGTAGTGGAACTAAAATATATGAGGCAAGGGCCTACGAAGTTAGTGTGGGAAGCTGAACAGTGGCTAAAAAAGGTCATCAGTGATGGAGGATTTTCCTATGATGACAACCAACATAAGGAGTGGTCCATTGCCATGTTGTCATCGCATCTACGTGGGCCCATGGGTCAACAAAATATTGGCTCACAGGAGGAAGCCCTAGAAATTGCTATGAAGTTAGAAGTAGTGCCAAGGGACGATGCTCAATTTGGAGCATCACAGATTCAGAGCCAATTAGAGGCGATGCGCTTAGAAATTCATAATTTACGAAGCGACTGGGGTAAAGAAGCTAGCGCAAATGTATGGTGCATACGCTACAGAGTATCTGGCCACACCAAATATCAGTGCCCTCTACTGTCAGAATATATGCAAGCTGGGGGACCAAGTCCATTGTGCCCAATGGATATGGCTGGGCCTAGTACCCCCCATATTATGGTGAGCTGATTGTCGGGTGGTAGGACGGCATGATACAGACCACTGCCCACGGTTAGGTGCCTATGTCCCATAATTGAAGCAAAAGTGGTGTAGATTTTTCTCTTCAGTAGGACATGATGAGAACAATTGCCGCACATATGACTTAATGATTGACAAAGGGAACCTTTATAGAGTACAAATTGACCCTTCATCACCAGCATCTCCCTCTGGATGGGGAGGATCCCTAGTAAGAGGTCGAGGAGGGGGGGAGAGGTGGAAGCACTGGAAGAGGAAGAGGGCAACTAATTTTCTATAACTATGGAGACATCAGACATTATGCACAAGACTTTCTGAACCCCACACGACAATCCTGTAGGTATTGTAGGAAATTCGATCATGTAATTAAATATTGTTTGGTGTTGATCACTAAAATGTAGGGAAAACAACAAACTCCAATGCAAAACATCCAACGGGTTACGACTAAGCCACGTGATGATGGTCCAAGAGTAAATGTCATTACACGCAGTGGCATTACTACCGGAAGAAATGAAGAGAAGGCAAACACAAAACCACTAATCAGAAAAGCATCTGACAAAAAGGAAAGCCTCAACCTGTAGAAATAAAAAGAGACTTTCTTCGAAGCCAGAAAGGAGTTTGCTGAGGAAGAAGCAACCATTTTGAGGCCTATCAGGGAACCAAAGGAGGATGATGAGGTTAAGCCATTCTTACAAGCCTACATTAAGCTACTGTGAAATAAGAAGGAAATACATAATGTTTAGGCCCCGATAGATAGCTGCGTAGAAAAGGAGGTGCTGCAGACATAATCCGACGCTGTAAATAAAGTTTACAAGCAAAAGAAGAGAACGAGTAGGGAGATGTGCATGACAGTACAAATTGGGGAATACGAGATGGAACAGGTTATCTTAGATCTAGGGTCCGATGCAAATGTATTACTTAAACAAACCTAGCAGAATATGGGAGAGACAAAGTTGGAATGGTCCACCATTAAGCTCCGCATGGCTAATCAGTAAAAGATCACCCCCCTAGGTAGGCTCTCGCAAGTTGAGTTCGACATCATGGGAGTAAAGGTATGTGATGAATTTTAGGTTATAAAAATTATGGATGATGCATATCCCTACCCTGCATTGTTAGGATTAGATTGGGCCATTGATATGGGAGTTATCATCAACCTAAAGCGTAGAAGCATTATCTTTGAGAATAATGGTACGCGGGTGATTGTCCCATTGGATCCGACAGAAGGATAATGGTACATAGAGCCAATGCGTGAAGGGGATGAGGTTGACCATATCTATAAATTGACTACATGGGATGAAGACTAAATGAATCCTACAACTGATGGCATGCTGAACTGGGAGAAGGATAACTCCTTTTTTTCTGATTCTAATGGTGAAATGGAGAACTGGCAAAATCAGCTGCACGACATCTCTGCCCTACGCTGCCTCAAGATTACAAAGAGATTCTGGTGCATCTCCTTCAAGGTAAGAGAACTACCCCACTTTGATGATTCTAGTAGCGTCAAAGAATTTTTAGAAGCACTAGAAAAATCTGTCCCAGAGGAGCGAAGATTCTAGGCGCTGGACTTGGCTATGCATGCAACTCGAGCGCAGTGGTGGGAAACACACAAGGGGAATTTCCAAGACTCAAAGGAATGTATATAGATGATGATGTTGTGCTTTGAACCTTCTGCCACGCTGCCCATTGAATTAATCTATGGATGGGAAGACCCGGGCAAGAACCTAGCCAGATGGATGGAAATTTGGGATGAGAAGACATGGCATGAATGGGTTCATAGGTTTTTCCACTCATTAGGACCCATCCCAAAAACCTGGTATCTAGAGGTTTAGTTACACTGAGGCACTCGAGACTGGTATACAATGAACGAGGACTTTCTGGCAACCTTTGGCACTGTCGATGGCTCAAAAAAAATGGATGAAGCGTTGCAAGACATAGATGCACTGGTCTTTTATGAATCTCATCCCCATGGGGAGAACACTGCGCTGACATGGGATGTACAGACAACTTCTGAAACCTGTCCATTGAGGATAACGAAGAAGACCCAAGGAATGTTAGTATCCCTGAATCGGAAGGCGAACGCGCCGTTGCAGGACCAACATTAAGGACAGTGGACATGGCTAAACCTATGAAATTAAAGGAACTCAACATTGGAACGGACGAGCAGCCCAAGTTAGCCAAGATTGGGGACTATTGGGATTCTGATACAGTAGGAAATATTGTAGGTTGCGGAAGGAATATCATGATTTGTTTCCTACAAAATTCTCCGAATTGAAGGGTGTTGTGGGGGTGTAATATTCCCAAATTTTCATATGATATTTGGAATATTAGAGTTCTTAATAAACTTAATTAATTAAGTAAATAAAAAGGTGGAGGGACCCATAATCCTCAAAAATGAATAAAATCCATTTTTGATGCATGTATGTGGATATTTCAGATCTAGATCTACATAATGGAGTAGTAGAGAAACTACTTAATGTGAAAGGAGTGGATATCATGTCTCATTAATTGGATAGATCACAGAGGTTGATAAAATCAACTATGATCGTGGAAAGAATAAAATGTAATATCATAGAGCATTCATGATGAGATGACAGAGGAGTAGTGCATTTAATGCACACATGATGGAGAGGGTGATTATTGCATTCACACAAGATGGAGATCATGAAGAAACAACGCAGTCAACATGGAGACCTTTGTCCACATGTACAACGCTGTTATGAGGTGGGCCAAGGCATGAGAAGGCTCATAATCTATATAAAGAATATGAAGGAAACATAGAAGGGATGTTGAATATTATTATTGATGTATGATCTATTTAGATCTGGAGTTGTCATTTGACATTCCATGTAATATTATGTTGTTTAGCTAAGTTGTAGTGATGTTTAGCACAGGGTGTTCCTGGTCGGGAATCCTACCTCTTTCATTGAGTATCTCTTGAAAGAGTATTTTAATTCATTCATCATCAAGAATTGGTGCCACATTGTTCCTACTTCTGCAGAACATCCATATTCAGAAATTTCACATTTCTGAAGATCAATTTGAGAGGAGGAGGCTATCCTTCAATATTTTAGTTGAGGAACTAGTGAATGATTCATTCTATAACTTTGAGCTTCAAGATCAGCCTTCCAGTGCTTCAAATCTATATCAGGCATCGAGCATTCTATTATTCATCTCCCAACAACAACAATCCCATAAGGAATTGCACAGTCCATTCTTGTAGATCCAAGGGAAAAGGGAAGTCGCTAGAATTTCAGCTAGTAATCCAGTGGAGGACCATTCATTCACATTGTATACATTATTTCCATCATTCCTGAGCTACATTGCAAATCTTAGCAGCAGTATAGAGAGCCTCCTTTCTTTACAGCGTAGTTTTCATGAACAGTTGTGTAGCAGCAGTTGCAACCTTCTTTGGAGGCTTGAGGAGCTAGATATTGAGCTTCTAGCTTGAGGATATATTGAAGGGATCAACCCTTCAAGCTTAGATCTGTTCTTGTTACATATCTCAACCATCTATTTTTCAGATTTAGCTTCAGATCTACATAACCCAACAGTCAAAGGATCAAACCTTAGGAGGGTGGTTTTCCAAAGTTGTAGATCTGGAAAATCCTTTCTGGGTTATCTTGGGTATCCATCATAGATCCCATATCTAGAATCTTGGCATCATCAGAGCTCTATATTTATGTAGATATGCATTTCCCTATTCAGCTTGCAGTAATATGTTCATGATCCGCTGAAGGGACATCACATTATTTTCTTCCAACAGCTCTCCAGTTACACAGTGCCTACTTTGGCATCTTTTCAGGGTCATTCTAGGCCATCTCTTTGGCTAGATTACCTCATATTTTGTACACTGTTGTAACTGAATCATCTCGTATGAATAAAATGGCTCAGCTTCTATGTATATTCTGATGTTGTCTTTAGATTTATTGTTTACTTAGTTGTAGTTCTTATATTGTGTTTTAGTATTACTGCATTCTCCCTTTTGGGATATTACAGTGGTATCAGAGCATGATCTTTGGCTAAGCTTGTGGACATTTTGACAACATATGAAAAAAAGATAGTAGAGATATATTATGGAGGGATTAAGTTTTTCCTCATATTCCTTTAGATCTATGAAGGATATTTCTAAGGAGATCAATGAAACAATAAGGGAAAGGAAAAGAGAAACCTCAAGAAGGTTTCAAGGTGAAGAAGGTCCTAGTACTTCTTTTCAGCAACAAAGAAGATCGAAGAAGTAAAAAGATTCACATTATTCCACTAGATCCACTTTCTTTGAGAAAGAGGACTGGTCTGAATATGATGAAGGCTTGGGGCATGAGACCTGAAGTGAATATCTATCTGAATACAAGTCACAACCTAGAGCATTGAAGGAGAATGTTTCTCTCCAACAATTTTTGTAACTCAAATAAGAGAGGAGATCCAGAAGCAGCAATAGAAGAAAGAGGCATAGATGCTTCTTGCCCACATTTGATGGATCTTCCACAAGCACATTAAGGGCTTGGAGGGAAGAATTATTTACATTATTTCTGAAATATCCTATATCAGAAAGAGAGGCTGTGGAGTTTGTAGCGCTGCACCTTGAAGGTGAAGCAAGAAAATGGCGGTTCAGTCACTTGTCACACATGAAAGTGTCTGCTGATGCAAATTTTATTCAAAGACTAAAGGAAAAGTATGGTAGAAAGAAACCAGAGACATATCACATGGTGGAATCTCCCATCATCAAGGAGATAGTGCATGAAGATTCAAGAGAAGATGTTCTCATTATCACTCAAAAGGAGGAGCCTCTACCACCACCAGTTACATATGTGCTTACATCAAGAGGAGGATCACTTGCATATTTGCAAGATGGTCTTGAGTTCTTGACATTTGAAGCCCCATGCATGATTGATGAGATGCATGAAGAGGAGGAGATAGATACCAGCGCTGGTACACTTGTAGAAGTGCAGCCATCACTCTTACCAGCAGTTGGAGAGACCTTTTCACTGGAAGAGGAAACTCTTGTAACCTTACAAGATGTTTTTGAATCTTAGTTGATCCAAGGTATGCATCCAATTTCATCTCATATTGTTTCAGTACCCCTTATTGAAACTTATGGGGACATGCCGTTAGGGTCAATGCATGACCAAGGGTTGCATCATATCACTACGCAGAGGATCCTTGATCTAATCAAAAAAGAGATGAATAACCATCCTCGGTTGTCATGGATAAAATACATTCAACCTCTTGAGTTGAAATGTGGAGTTTTAGAAAATGAAAAGAGTATGATCCTATGTATAAGCGTTGGCTATGAGTTCAACATTATGCCTTGCTTTGAGACAACACATGTATCACCTTGTACATCTACAACACTGTTAATGAGCAACAGTGAGAGGAAGAGGATCCATTCCTAATGGGAGCAATAAAATGGCAGCTTCATTCATGAAGAAATGGAGGAAAATATGATAGATGGTAGACATCTTGAGATGAGAAATATTTTCTTCTTTCTAGATGACACTTTCTCAATGAGCATCTCACAGCTCAAAGAGAAACTTCTCCCTGGAGCAGATCCAGAACCTTATTGGTTTTGGAGGGCCATCGATGAGAAGAAGGTCTCATGGAGAGATCTCACTGGAGGTGCACTTAAACATATCATGGAGTGAAAAGTTCTTCAAAAGTTTGAGGAGGTTGGTGTCCTACAATGGGAGGATACCAAGTATTTGCAGAATGATATCCATCATCCACATTGGGATGAATGGATGATAGTATGGAGCAAGGGGTTTCCAAACCACTTGCAGATATATGATACAGGGCAACAAGAAGCATGGCTACACCGGTTTCTCTTGGGTGAGTATGGTTACCACTCAATGAGTCATATTTTTCTGATTCATGCCTTACACATCACTTGAAGAATGCAGAAGAAGAAGGCATGGTTACTATGGTTGTTGATGAGAGAATTTGGACATCTCATGATATATCTTATGTCCATATATTTACTCTTGTTTGGGATATGTCTCATGAATTTACATGTATTTCTGTTTGGGATGTATCTCATGTGCATGTGTGTACTTTGGTTTGGGAGAAAGCATAACTCTCACATGATGTTGCATAAGGGATCTTGTTTGTATTATGTTGATAAGGCATCTCACATTTCCATTACTATATTGTTGCTCCATGACTTGCATCATGATGATGTAAGGTGGCAGCAAGAATCCTTGCTGCTATGGTAATTATTGGGAGAGTGTTGACTGAACTCTTCCCATACATTGCATGACATTGTTGGAGGATGGAAACAGGAGGCCTTACAACGTTGGCTTCTATTGGGGGATTATGGTCATTGAACATGGTATGATGATGATGTGATGGGGAAACAATATGCCTTATTGAGGTGGCTTCTCTTGAGAGATATGGCCACTATATTTGGTACAATGATGATGTGATGTGGCAGCAAGAGGCATTGCTGCAGTGGCTTCTATTGAGAGAGTATGGCTCTCATATTCTCATTGATATTGATTTGGCATGGAAACAAGAAGCATTGTTTCAGTGGCTTCTTTTGAGAGAGTATGGCTCTCTTACTTGTTTTCATGGTGATCTAGCATGGCGGAAGAAGGCTTTGTTGCATTGGTTGTTATTAGGAGAATATGGTTTGACATATTTCATGTTTTCCCATATGTCTCTACTTCTTGTTTTTCACTATGATGATGTGATGTTTGATTCCTACATGGCCAACAGGGCTAATGATGAGGGCATTAATAGATGTAATATAATCTATGTATCATGGGGTGGACATATAGTTCATGAGTTGGGACTTTCCACTTTGGGAAGGAACCACTTCATCTTATGTATCTCATGTGTAGAGGGGATATTTGGTTATCATATGGTTGCCGCTTGGAGATTCATTAATGAGGATGAGTATCTAACTTTTTAGTTGGAGGCCATTCTAGACATTCTAGAGAGGCAGCTTTGGAGCTGGACATGCATGGTACATTGTGACAGATTGGAAGGCCTTCCACATGAGGATTCCATTTGTAGGGAGGATGTTTGTTGTAGCATCCAATTTTGTAGTTGCTTGAGGTCAAGCAACATTTTTCCGGGGAGGACTGTAATATTTCCAAATTTTCACATGATATTTGGAATATTAGAGTTCTTAATAAACCTAATTAATTAAGTAAATAAAAGGGTGGAGGGAACCATAATCCTCAAAGATGAATAAAATCCACTTTTGATGTGTGTATGTGGATATTTCAGATCTAGATCTACATAATGGAGTAGTAGAGCAACTACTTAATGTGAAAGGAGTGGAGATCATGTCTCATTAATGGGATAGATCATGGAGGTTGATATAGTCAACTAAGATCATGGAAAGAATCAAATGTAAGATCATAGAGAATTCATGATTAGATGATGGAGGATTAGTACATTTAATGCACACATGATGGAGAGGGTGATCAATGCATTCACACAAGATGGAGATCATGAAGAGACAACGTAGTCAACATGGAGACCTCTGTCCACATGTACAACGCTTTTATGAGGTGGGCCAAGGCATGAGAAGGCTCATAATTTATATAAATAAGATGAAGGAAAAATAGAAGGGATGTTGAAGATTATTATTGATGTATGATATGTTTAGATCTGGAGTTTTCATTTGACATTCCATGCAATCTTATGCTATTTAGCTAAGTTGCAGTGCTGTTTAGCACAGGGTGTTCCTGGTCGGGAATCCCACCTCTTTCATTGAGTAGCTCTTGAAAGAGTATTGTACTTTATTAATCATCAGGCATTGGTGCCATATTGTTCCTACTTTCTACAGAACATCCATATTCAGAAATTGCACATTTCTGAAGATCAGTTTGAGAGGAAGAGGTTGTCCTTCAATATTTCAGTTGAGGAACCAGTGAAGGATTCATCATAGCACCTTGAGCTTCAAGATCAACCTTCTAGTGCTTCAGATATATATCAGGCATTAGGCCATCTATTATTCATCTCCCAGCAACAGCAATCCCATCAGGAATTGTGCAATCCATTCTTGTAGATCCAAGGGAGAAGGAAAGTTGCTATCATTTCGGCTAGTAATCTAGTGGAGGACCATTCCTTCACATTGTATACATTATTTCCATCATTTGAGATACATTTCACATATTAAAAGTAGTCTAGAGAGCCTCCTTCCTTTACATCACAATTTTCATGAGCAGTTGTGTAGCAGAAGCTGCAAACTTCTTTGGAGGATTGAGGAGTTAGATCTTGAGCTTCTACTTGAGGATCTAGTGAAGGGATCAACCCTTCAAGCTTAGATCTGATATTGTGACATATCTCAGCTATATATTTGTTAGATCTAGATTTAGATCTGCATAACCCAGCAGTCAAAGGATAAAAACCTAGGAGGGTGGTTTTCCAAAGTTGTAGTTCTAGAAAATCCTTTCTGGGTTATCTTGGGTATCCATCATAGAGCCCATATCTAGAATCTTGGCATCATCAGAGCTATATATTTCTGTAGATCTACATTTCCCTATTCAAAATGCAATCATATATTCATGATCTACTGAAGGGACATCATATTATTAGCTTCCAGCAGCTCTCAAGTTACGCAGTGCCTACGTTGGAATCTTTTCAGGGTCATTCTAGGCCATCTCTTTAGCTAGATTACCTCATATTTTGTACACTGTTGTAACTAAATCTTCTCCTATGAATAAAATGGCTCAACTTCTCTATATAGTCTGATGTTGTCCTTAGATTTATTGTTTACTTAGTTGCAGTTCTTATATTGTGTTTCAGTATTACTGCATTCTCCCTTTTGGGATATTACAGGGGGACCTGGGTGTCATGAAGATCACATTAAAACCTGACGCGTGCCTTGTCAAATAGCGCCCGTACCGATTGAATCCAAAATATAAGAAAAAGGTAAAGGAGGAGTTAAAAAATATGACGGCTGCGGGTATCATTGAACCGGTCGAGCAATTAGATTGGGTGAGCCCGATGGTGGTTCAAGAGAAAAATACCAAGGAAGAAATTAGGATTTGTGTCGATCTACGCAAATTGAACAATGCATGTGTACATGACCCCTTCCCTACTCCGTTATCAGATGAAATTTTTGATAATATGGGAGGGCAAGAAGCTTATTCATTAACATATGGTTTTTTGGGTTATCATCAAATACGCATTATGCCGGAGGACCGCAACAAGACAACCTTTGCCACTGAATGGGGTTCCTTTCAATATACTGTCATGCCGTTCGGATTGAAAAATGCACCTGCAATCTTCTCGTGTGTGGTCGTGGCTGTATTCAAGGAATTTATGCATAAATTATTGGAAGTATACTTTGATGACTGGACAATATTTGGATTGGTAAAGAACCATGTCTCGAATTTGCGCTTGATGCTTGATGCTTGTCGAAAGCACCGGATTTCTCTCAATCTGAAGAAATGCATATTCTATGTACCTTTTGGGATTTCGCTGGGGCACATCATATGTCAGCAAGGATTGATGGTGGAACCAGCCAAGATCGGGGTAATCATTAACTTAGAAGTCCCTTCCACTAAGAAGTAGCTGCGCTTCATCCTAGGACATACTGGTTATTACAGGAAGTTTATCCAGTGTATGCTTTGATCACTATGCCGATGGAGAAGTTTTTAAAGAAGGACGTAGCATTCTTTTGGGATGACGAGTGTCATAAGAGATTTGAGCTTCTAAAAGAGAAAATGGTCGCTGCACCTATTTTGATATTCCTAGATTGGGCTAAGGTTTTCCATGTGCATGTGGATGCATCGAGCATAGCCCTAGGAGTTTTTTTAGATAAGCCAGGAGAAGGTGAAATTGATCACCCAATAGATTTTTCTAGTCGAAAGCTCTCAGGTACAGAGTGAAACTACTCCACTACAGAAAGGGAAGGATTAGCCATGGTATATGTGCTGCAAAAATATAGACATTACTTGTTGGGAGGGCATTTCAAGATGTTCAATGATCGTTCAGCGTTAAAATACCTGGTTAATAAGCCTGTGTTGGTGGGGAATATGTGCCGATGGCTATTAATTTTTCAGGAGTATGTCTTTGAAATCATTGTAAAGCCAGGAAGATTGAATGCAGGATCCGATCATCTATCACAGATTGAGAATGGGGAGGAACCAACCAATTTGGAAGAAGGATTACCGGACGCACAACTCTTCGCTATCAAGGTGGTTGATGAGCACTTCACAGAAATTATTAATTTGATGACTACGGGCACAAATCCTATGGAATAATCGGTCCAACAAAAGGAGTTTGTTGCGTGTGCAACAGACTTCATCCTAATTTCAGGTGGCCACCACACTGGGAAAGCCACCGCGCAGAAGGTGCTGCGTGATGGGTTATGGTGGCCCACATTGCATAACAATGCACATGTATACTTCCAGGCCTGCAATTCTTGTCAATGGCCTAGGAAGCCGTCACGTAGATACGAGATGCCCGTGCACCCATAGATGGCCTTGCAGGCATTTGAAAAAAGGGCTATATATTTCGTGGGACCAATCAACCCTCGTGGGAAGAAGACTGGAGCATGATATATTATTAATGCAACTGATTATGTGACCAGATGGGCAGAGGTGAAGGCGGTTAAGGATTTTACTGTAGACACTGTTGTGCACTTCATCTTTGAGCACATTTTGACCAGGTTTGGGTTCCCAAAGATTCTAATGAGCAACAAAGGTACGTATTTTGTCAACGAGACGATTGAAGCCTTGACTGAGGAATTTCAGATCCATCACAAGAAGAGTACCCCATATTACCTACAAGAAAATGGTGCAGTGAAAGCGTTCAACAAGATTTTGGAACACACCCTTAAAAATGTCTACAATACCAAACAGGATGATTGGGACGTGCACATTTGTTTTTTACTATGGGCTTATCAGAAAACATGTAAAAAGTTGACACGAACGACACCATTCAGGTTGGTCTATGGACTAGAAGCCATCATGCCTATTAGTGTCAGTATTTTCATCCTGCCATCAGTGATCAAAATATACTCTTTTCATATTCATATTAGGAGTCCCACTTAGAAATTTTTTATCATTCCACTAGCTCATGCAAAAAATTCACTCACTGATGGTAGCCCTGTTGGGGTTCCCATGTTTTGGCTAGATTGGCAAGACCAAAAGATGAGACAACATCAGAACCACTTTTGGGCCCTAGGATCTAGCCCTCCTGGACCCGGAGAGGGATCTCTCCAATAAAGAAAAGAATGATGTATCTTTGAGAGCTCAAAATGAGATGTTAGGCTAGGTATGAAGCACAAAGGGGGGTTTTAAATTATTTGGTTGGTTGGTTGCTGGGTTAAGTCATGAGATCAGAGACTGGGAAAGAAATGGGAGAAAAGGAACAAAATAGCTGGATGCTTTCAGCAAAGAGGATAGGTCAAAACTGTGCCATCCATTGGGCCATGGAGTCATGAAAGGTAATTACATGCAACAACTAGCCAAGGCTTCCACAGGGCAAGTCATCTACACTAACGGATATTTTAGATAGATGATGGGGTGGAACATTAAGGAAAGAAGGTGGAAGAAGGAAAGACAACCAAATTTCAGTCTATAGATCAGGCCAGAGGTCATTTAACTCCATACCTGCTTGGACATACTCAAAGGCAGCTCTCAAAGAGGGACAAAGGGGCTGCTTATAGATCGGACCAGAGGTCATTTAACTCCAGGTCTGCTTTAGCAACTCCAAGGGAAAAACAGAGATAACAAAGAAACATCCAAGCAGAAAACCTCGAGTTCATACATCAGCCAATAGGCAATAACATCCGCTGCGCTAGTTAAACCACATGAATTTACTCTCAGATACAAATAAAGCAGAAAACATTAAAGGTAGGGAGAGCAGGAACATAGGGCACCTAACAAGGGTGAATCCTATGCTATACTTCTGTTGCCTACCAGAAGAACATGAAACAGTATGAAAATTTAATAAACAGAGTTAGGAAAAACATCACCAATAGTAATAGACCAGGATCCTGTGAAATGTGCTTTGATTAATTGATGCAAAACCAGTCATGTACAATAAGCTCAATGGCTAATATAGTCCAGAATTCTCCTCCCAGCCTATTACATACAAGATACTCTGTAACTCCCTCCCAAGACTGTTCTAACAGTCAATCTGAATCCCTCTAACAACAACTGCCAAACAACTGAACAACAACGACCACAAAAATGTGTTCTTCTGGATTCTTATAGGAAAAAACAGAGCAGAAGATGGTCGGTGAAGAATTAAATGAAGAATTAACGCTCAGAAGAGGAGGAAGGCCGCAACCCATTCTGCTTTAAATATGTGCAATTACTTCTGGTACTCTGGATGCAGAACTACTGCCATTCTCTGTTGACTGGACAAACTAGTGAAATAATGATGCTAGGGTATCCATACTGTGTAACACATGCTTCTTGATGATGTAGGACTGTTGAAAGGGCGTAGATCTTCATTTGAGGCACAATGTAGACTGAAAAATGATGTGTACTGTCTCCTTTCATGGGAGAACACTCTGTTGATATGGAAAACCTGATAATATTATCTCTCTGTGCATAGGACCGTCCAAGAGATCCACGGCGTCTTCCAAATTGTACTTTTGCATTCCAAAAGTCCCCGCAGAAGCTTATGAGTCTTCCAGTTCCTGCCTCAAGCTCTCTGCTAACCCTGTGCTGTCTCTGTCTGTGAATTTGGAGCTTCAATGGCACCGGAGGGTTGGTAGAGTTTAAAATCTGTCCGTTGATGAATTTATGGCGCAAGCAGCCCTCAGATGCTTCCTGTAACATCAGGCTCTGAATACAGCCTCTGCACATGGTCTTCAATGATGCTTCTGTTGCTATAACAAAGATCACACATCACGGTGGTCATTCACTGTTGAAAACCCTGCGAGACACGAAACCTGTGAAGAGAAACCATGGACGGGCAATGGATGATGTAGACGGATAGAGGAGATGGCCATGCAGAAGTGATGGAGGTGAAGCTCGCAGAGGAAATGGTGAGAATCGCTCTGGCGGGGGTTGACGGTTTGCAAAGCGAATATACGTGGAAAACAAACGAAAACACATTAAAAAACATGAAACAAACTGATTATATGTAATGGAATGGGCGCATGTACGGAGGGTGCACGTGGTGTGACGTGGCGTACGGTGAAGACACGTGGACGGATGATGTGGAGGCCGGGGCGACGGTGGAATGGTCAATGGCAGGTAGATGAATCTGGACCGTTGATCGTGGCCGAGATCAACGGCGGAGGACGACGGACGGTGGGCCATGGCGTGAGCTATCGTGCATGCGACTTCATTAGACTTCGTGCATATTGAGCGGGCGATGGCCGTTGGATGGCCCATCCTAGATCGGACGGTCGACGATCATTTCACTGGGCACCCACGTCTGACAGATAATGCACGGGGGATGACTTTAACGAGCGGGAAAAGCAGTTTGGGAATCGTACAGAAGGACGCATGTCGGGCACTGAGTGGAATCGCTGGACAACGAGGGAAAACCACCAACTGCGCATAGGCGGTACAGAATAAACAGACAGTTTGTGAACAGTGCAGTGAGGACCATAGGGTGGATGGGCTCCGCTCCGTCGATCTGTCGGGCGAATGCACGGCGGAGATGCGATCTAGGATTTGAACGTGGAAAACGACGGAGGCAGCGGGGTCAACGAGGATCGTCTGATCAATCAAGATTGACGGTCAGGAGTGCCCCCGAAATGAATGGACCATGAGCCACTGATCTGCGGGATAAAAATGGACGATGGGGATGGACTGCGGGGGGCCAAGGTGTACGGGCACGAGAATTTTGGAGCGACCCCCCGTAGTGAATAACAACCGTTGATTTGAGTCGTCCCATATCCCGAGGAGTCAACTACGGGGGCTCCATGGTTTGACTCTACCGACAGAGAAAAACCTCCGCAGGGAAAAATCCCTGGTCACGGCGCCAGGCTATATGGAGCGGAAAGGCGCGGGGCTAGCAGAGAAGGGGGCTTAGGCCTATTATAAGGTCGGAAGTGGGTGTTTATGCCATTTTAATGTATTTTGAGGCCTAAGGAGGGTAACGATAGGGAGATGGAGGGGGGATTTGGTGAAACAAGGGTAAGGGTAAGAATCAAAGGGGATTTTGGAGGGGTTTAGAGGGTTGATAGGGGGAAATAGAGGGGAGCATAGACACTTTGACAGAAGGAGAAAAAAGGGAAAAGGGACATTTTGCAGGGGTACAAGGGGTAAATTAAGGCTTTGAGCTAGGGAAACAGCAGAGGGGATTTGTATAAGGCAAAGCACATAGAGACCTCAAGGATGATGTGTCTTCAAGGGAGATGCATTCCTTGAAGGTATCCAAAATGACATAGCCCCCCAGCTTGCTTGTCAAGAATTTCATAGGGGGGCTAACTGTGGCTCCACATGGGTATGGCTGCTCCTTGGAGGAGTCAAGAAACCAGATATGATCTTTGGAATAGGCCAATTTCCTGTTGCTTGGCACATCCCCTTTCTTTGATCAGCTGCCACAATATGAACATGTTATATCAGCAGAAACATTCTTCCCCATCAGTCTACCTACCCACACTACAATCCTAGCATTTTTCTTCCTTTAGGGTGCATTTGAGCTAGCAAACCCTTTACATCATTTTATTTGCAAACAAGAAAACAAACCTATTCTACTTCTACCCTTATTGCTCCATGAGACCAGATTAGACTGTTGGTCTCACAAGTTTCTCTACCTACACTACTACCTGCTAGGATTAGACTGTCTAGCAGGTTTCTTCTCTACATTCTAAGACAAAAATTGAAACAACTAACTACCTTCTCATAGACTGAGCTTTATTGAGATTTTCCTACCTACCCTACTCTACTGAAATATTTACAAGTCTAGCTTACAAACATTGTCTTCCAATTTAACCAGTCCATCAAATGATCCCATGGCTGGTCCTTCTTGCTCAATTCCTTGAGCATGCTGGATAGGCAGGGCATCTCCCACTCTTCTTGTTCCATAAAAGCAGCCTTGAAAAATGTTCTCTCTATTTGCAACATGCTGCTCAAAAAGACCCTTGATCCTTCTTCAAGTATATGCAGGAAATGTGCATAAGGATCATGAAATTATACTTGGTTATGAATATTTGGCAAGCAGGCTTCAACCAAGACTTCCTCTTCTTCCACTGAGTCAAGGATAAGACTCTCTTGAAGAAGAGAATCTTCTTCATCTCCTGAACTAGAGGACTCATCATATATGGCAGTGTTGTCCTCCTAGAGCTCTGATATATTTTTCTCTGAGGTGCTGAGCTCTGTGAGAAGATCTATGTATTCTTGAGCAGGGTTTTGGTCCATTTCTTCCTCTTTTTCAAGAGAAAGCTCCTTGCTTAAATTCTACTCCATAATCTCTTCTTTGCTTTCCTCCTCGTCTTCTGAAAGGAAAGACTACTGGTTTCCAACCTTACTGATGATCTGTGGTAGAGCAGAATGAAGATTCAAAGAATCTTCATTTGCTGATATATTGTCGCAGCTCTCCTCATCGGTGTCATAGATAGGCTGACTGGTTTCATTACCTCTCTAAAATTTCTGGCTCTGGTTTTCTTCCCATGAATCTAAGGATGATGGTCCTGCAAGCTCGACTTCTCTTTGAAAGCACTCACCCTCAAACAGATCATGAAAAGGAAAATCATAATTGTAAGTAATATCACCCTTCAAACCTATCGGACTTTCAGCAGGTCTTTCTTCATTCCGATCCACAGAGGAGTTTGCTGAAACTGAATCGTCAAACTCATAAGATGAGTGAGCAAGAGAGTGTGTCCTACAGAAGACTTCTGGGGTGGACTGCTGGTTTAATATTTGATCAATCTTCTCTTCTGTCAAAAAAGGAGCTTCCCTCTCATTACAGACAGAAAAACAACAGTCCTCTTTCTCTTGTGTAAGCTGATTTGGAGGCTGGATGTTTCTTTGAGCCTCTTCTTCCACATCAGGCTCTGCCTCTTTTATGTGGTATCGTGTTTCTTCAAGGTAGCTTTCCCTATCAGCCTTTGCTAAAAGGTCCTGATATTCTTTGATTAGCGTAACACAAGGCATAGGTAAGAAATCAGGCAATTCTTGATTACCTTCCTTCTCATCTCCTACAGATTCTTGAGTATCATACATGTCCTCCTCATTGTCTAGGTCTTGATTTTTCTCTTGTTCTGGAGAAGGCATAGGCTGTTTTGAATAATCATCACTTGCATTCATATTAGCCATATGCGTTTCCAGCACTTTACCAAACATTCTGGTTATTTCACATAATTTATCATACAAAGCATCATACTTTGTATCTTTGTCCATGTTTGGATCTATATTTATGAAAAGAAGGCTACTGCTTCTTCTCAACCAGTTCAGAGTCTTCTACCAGTGGAGTCATTAGGTCTTTGGATCATAGGGACTGTGGAGTCGCCAGGTGGATGATTATGAATGTTTGAAGTAGGATGCTATCCACCCTCAACAATTGAAAGCCAATCTAAAGGCAAAGTGGTCTCTTCCCCAGCGGAGTCGCCATTATGTTGGTGACGACAATGGGAAATAGACCAACTATTAGTAGTTCTTGACTCTTAGATTCGTCCCCAGTGGAGTCGCCATTATGTTGGGGTTCCCATGTTTTGGCCAGATTGGCAAGACCAAAAGATGAGACAACATCAGAACCACTTTTGGGCCCTAGGATCTAGCCCTCCTGGACCCGGCGGAGAGGGATCTCTCCAATAAAGCAAAGAATGATGTATCTTTGAGAGCTCAAAATGAGATGTTAGGCTAGGTATGAAGCACAAAGGGGGGTTTTAAATGATTTGGTTGGTTGGTTGCTGGGTTGAGTCATGAGATCAGAGACTGGGAAAGAAATGGGAGAAAAGGAACAAAACAGCAGGATGCTTTCATCAAAGAGGATAGGTCAAAACTGTGCCATCCATTGGGCCATGGAGTCATGAAAGGTAATTACATGCAACAAATAGCCGAGGCTTCCATAGGGCAAGTCATATACACTAAAGGATCTTTTAGATAGATGATGGGGTGGAACATTAAGGAAAGAAGGTGGAATAAGGAAAGACAACCAAATTTCAGTCTATAGATTAGGCTAGAGGTCATTTAACTCCAGACCTACTTGGACATACTCAAAGGTAGCTCTCAAAGAGGGACAAAGGGGCTGCTTATAGATCGAACCAGAGGTCATTTAACTCCAGGTCTGCTTTAGCAACTCCAAGGGAAAAACAGAGATAACAAAGAAACATCCAAGCAGCAAACCTCGAGTTCATACATCAGCCAGTAGGCAATAACATCCGTTGCACTGGTTAAAAAACATGAATTTACTCTCAGATACACATAAAGCAGAAAACATTAAAGGTAGGGAGAGCAGGAACATAGGGCACCTAACAAGGGTGAATCCTATGCTATACTTCTGTTGCCTACCAGAAGAACATGAAATAGTATGAAAATGTAATAAACAGAGTTAGAAAAAAAATCACCAATAGTAATAGACCAGAATCCTGTGAAATGTGCTTTGATTAATTGATGCAAAACCAGTCATGTACAATAAGCTTAGTGGCTAATACATTCCAAACTTCTCCTCCCATCCTATTACATACAAGCTACTCTGTAACTCCCTCCCAAGACTGTTCTAACAGTCAATCTGAATCCCTCTAATAGCAACTGCCGAACAACTGAACAACAACAACCACAACAATGTGTTCTTCTGGATTCTTATAGGAAAAAATAGAGCAGAAGATGGTCGGTGAAGAATTAAATGAAGAATTAACGCTCAGAAGAGGAGGAAGGCCGCAACCCATTCTGCTTTAAATCTGTGTAATTACTTTTGGTACTCTGGCTGCAGAACTACTGCCATTCTCTGTTGACTGGAAAAACTGGTGAAATAATGATGCTAGGGTATCCATACTATGTAACAAATGCTTCTTGATGATGTAGGACTGCTGAAAGGGCGTAGATCTTCATTTGAGGCACAATGTAGACTGGAAAATGATGTGTACCGTGTCCTTTCATGGGAGAATGCTCTACTGATATGGAAAACCTGATAATATTATCTCTCTGTGCATAGGACCATCCAAGAGATCCACGGGGTCTTCCAAATTGTACTTTTGCATTCTAAAAGTCCTCGCAGAAGCTTATGAGTCTTCCATTTCCTGCCTCGAGCTCTCTGCTGACCCTGTGCTGTCTCTGTCTATGAATTTCGAGCTTCAATGGAGCCAGAGGGTTGGTAGAGTTTAAACTCTATCCGTTGATGAATTTATGGCGCAGGCAGCCTTCAAACGCTTCCTGTAACATCAGGATCTGAATACAGCCTCTGCACATGGTCTTCAATGATGCTTCTGTCGCTGTAACAGAGATCACACATCATGGCGGTCATTCACTGTTGAAAACCCTGCGAGACACGAAACCTGTGAAGAGAAACCATGGACGGGCAATGGATGATGTGGACGGATGGAGGAGATGGCCATGCAGAAGTGATGGAGGTGAAGCTCGCAGAGGAAATGGTGAGAATCGCTCTGGCGGGGGTTGACGGTCTGCAAAGCGAATATACGTGGAAAAAAAACGAAAACACATTAAAAAACATGAAACAAACTGATTATACGTAATGGAATGGGTGCATGTACGGAGGGTGCACGTGGTGTGACATGGCGTACGGTGAAGACACGTGGACGGATGATGTGGAGGCCGGGGCGACGGTGGAATGGTCAACGGCAGGCAGACGAATCTGGATCGTTGATCGTGGTCGAGATCAACGGCGGAGGACGACGGACGGCGGGCCATGGCGTGAGCTATCACGCATGCGACTTCTTTAGACTTCGTGCATCTTGAGCGGGCGATGGCCGTTGGATGGCCCGTCCCAGATCGGATGGTCGACGATCATTTCGCTGGGTGCCCACGTCCAACAGATAATGCGCGGGCGATGAATTTAACGGGCGGGAAAAGAAGTTTGGGAATCGTACAGAAGGACGCATGTCGGGCGCTGAGTGGAATCACTGGACGACGAGGGAAAACCACCAACTGCGCATAGGCGGTGCGGAATAAACCGACAGTTTGTGAACAGTGCAGCGGGGACCACAGGGTAGATGGGCTCCGCTCCGTCGATCTGTCAGGCGAATGGACGGCGGAGATGCGATCTAGGATTTGAACGTGGAAAACGACGGAGGCAGCGGGGTCAATGAGGATCGTCTGATCAATAAAGATTGACGGTCAGGAGCGCCCCTGAAATGAATGGACCATGAGCCGTTGATCTGCGGGATAAAAACGGACGGTGGGGATGGACTACGGGGGGCTAAGGTGTACGGGCACAGGAATTTTGGAGTGACCCCCCATAGTGAATAACAACCGTTGATTTGAGTCGTCCCATATCCCGAGGAGTCAACTACGGGGGCTCCATGGTTTGACTCTACCGACAGAGAAAAACCTCCGCAGGGAAAAATCCCTGGTCACGGCGCCAGGCTATATGGAGCAGAAAGGCGCGGGGCTAGCGGAGAAGGGGGCTTAGGCCTATTATAAGGTCAGAAGTGGGTTTTTATGCCATTTTAATGTATTTTGAGGCCTAAGGAGGGTAACTATAGGGAGATGGAGGGGGGATTTGGTGAAACAAGGGTAAGGGTAAGAATCAAAGGGGATTTTGGAGGGGTTTAGAGGGTTGATAGGGGGAAATAGAGGGGAGCAGAGACACTTTGATAGAAGGAGAAAAAAGGGAAAAGGGACATTTTACAGGGGTACAAGGGGTAAATGAAGGCTTTGAGCTAGGGAAACAACAGAGGGGATTTGTATAAGGCAAAGCACATAGAGACCTCAAAGATGATGTGTCTTCAAGGGAGATGCATTCCTTGAAGGTCTCCAAAATGACATAGCCCCCCAGCTTGCTTGTCAAGAATTTCATAGGGGGGCTAACAAGCCCTAGTAAAAAAACCTCACTCTACCTCAAAATTTCACGTTTGTTGACCCACCTTCATGTCTTGTTGAACATACAATCAGTCTTGAAAGTTCTTTTATCATGTCATTATGTCAGTCAGGTCACCATGAAGGTGTGGTCATTCATAATCCCATTTCATTTTTCGAGGTCCAAATAAAACACCATTTCATTTGCATAAGGTTAGAAAAGTATGATAGTGATCCAAATAATGTCTCTTTACCATGTAAAGATGACCTCCAAGATGGTTTCCAAAGTTCTAATTTGATTTCAAGTGTGAGTTTCATTCCAAGATGTAATATTTATTTCAAACACAAAGATGTAATTTTTATTTTTTTCTATGTAATTTTATGTTATTAAATATGTAATAAGTACTTGGTTCCCAAGGCTTCCAACTCAGAGTTCCACATGCCAACACATCAAATTTCAAAGTGAATGAGTTTTTAGTTCATCAATTGATCAAATGTCAAAGGGAGTTGTCTTTTACCAAGGGTGCCCAAATCATCATTTTCCACAAGCACTAAACCCTAAATTTCCTCTCCCACTGAGCTAGGTTTTGCTATAGAATCAAAGATATTTGAGCAGAGGAGGAATAAGTTAGGTCATATTAGTAGGTGTGAGGTCATTTCAGCTCATAAAAATCATGTCTCCATCATTTTTAAAAAATTCATTCCAAGAGTCAAATCATCTGCCACTCATAGGGCCAGTTTTTCTTCAAACTATCTTTCTGACCAAACAAAGATGAATTTGACAAACTTGAGAGAGTTTTTTATCCATCATAGTCCAAGGAAGAAAAAACTCCTTCAGTTTTTACACAGGTGTCATTGTTTGGGAGGAATGTAAAAAATACAGTTGCTACAAGAGGTTTTCTACACTTCTGGAGCGACCTTGGGAAAATCAAATTTTCTCCTAGATGGGGTGTCCAAATGACTTTCTTAATGCATCAAATGATAACTATACATAGAGTTATTTCCAATGAGCTATTATGAGCTCAATTTGGAGTTTAGTAAGGCATCCAAAAGTTTCCTGCACCAGCACACTGCATTTTTGCACCCTCATTCTGCACTTTTTTAATCAGTCTTGGGATATCCTGGCACCAATTTTGAGTTTGGTAAGGCCTCCAAATGTGGTCTGCAAAAAGGCACTACGCACAACCTTCTTTTTCGGCACATATCCTTCTGTGAGGGTGCACAGTTGGAAGAGAGGGCACACAACATTAAGGCACTGCACATATTTTCAGCAAGCCAGAAAATCATCCAAATTTCATAAAATCACCTCCAGAACTTCTGCAATAGTTGTTTGGGCCTCCAGCAAATGAGTAAAGGTGTCTTCCATCATCATTTACCTCCTTCAAGTTTATTTGTTTGGTGTTGTGTAATTTTCTTGAGAATTTGGTGTTTTAACCATTCAAAAAATTATATTTTCCTCCTTAATAATCACAAATCTTAAATCCCATTTCACTTACACTCTCATACCCTTCCCACATTGCAAATACTTATTCCCAAATCTCTGTTATTATAATCCCTCTCCCTTAGCTTTTAAATCCTAAAACCCTAAGCCCTAGGTGCTTCTTTTTACCTAGCCTCCCAATCCCCAATTCCCTATCCTAATTCCAATCACACTATAGCTCCTTTTCCCTTCCCCCATTTCTCATATCCCTAAAACTATCTCCCACAAATTTCCCTTTCCCCATTTCCTATCCCCACAAAGTCACCTTACACACATTATCATTCCTAAACCCCTAGGGTTTTTCGATTTAAACACCATGGAAGAGAAGGCTAAAGCTCTACTTGATGAGACTTTAGAGAAACATGGCTTGCTTGAGGAACAATATGAGCCATCACAAAGATGCAGGACTAGGACCAAAAACTTGAAAAGAGCCTTGGAGATGGAAAGACAAAGACAAAGAGAGACAGTGGAGGAAGCCAGATGATCAGTTTTTGGAAATGATCAAAGAGGAAAAGGAGGGCTGGCTTCAAGCTATCAATGACCACTTAGAAAGGTTGCTGAAGAAGGGAGACAATCAGATTCAAAAAATAATGTCCAAGCATTATGCAAAGAGAGAAAGAAACATAAGGGCCAAGCTCAAGGCAACCAATGAGAAAATTGAAGCCCTAACCAATCAAAAGAAGGAGAGGTTAGACATAATTGCTGAGGCTTCAATCCAACCCTAGACACCTCATCAACACCCTCTCCACCAATTTTGAGGCAAACTGAAATATTTTTTCAAATTCTGAGTTTCACTGTTTTTTTCTGAATAAGGAAATATCAGAAAGTTGGTCATATGTGTAGCGCTCTAGACGCTGCGCAAATGATAGGGGAATTTTTTGGGGAAAAGGTCACCACCATTGGGTTAAAAATGAAGAAGACATGCATCTTGTACATTTTCTAAGGTTTTTGAGTCAAACTGGTCAGTGAAAAGTGCAAAAAACACCCTAAAAATCATGTTTCTACCCATATTTTTGCCTAGGCGCTGTGCAGAGAACAGTCTTGGGAGATTTCAATTTTGAGGGGTCAAATCAACATCATTTTCAGAACTTGAGGCATATTCAGAAAGAGGATAGGCAGATATTTCCAACAAGCCATCATGGGCCATATTTGGACACGTGTAGGTCAGTCAAAAGTCATCTTTAACATGGAGGGCGCACATGACAAGAAAATGGTGCATATAACAGTTTGATGAGTTTTTTGGTTTTTCACTGTAAATTTTGATTTTATCTCAAGAAATGATATTTTTACCTATGTAATTAGTCATGGTAAATGTAATTGTGTCAAGGATAATTTACCTAGGGGTAGATTCATTAGGTAAAGTTAACCTTTAGTCAAGATGAATTAGTTTGAGTGTAATGAGGAGTGACTCACTTGGACCATCCTACACTTCAGTTTTTCAGTTTAGAAATTAATGGATCTCTTCCTCACCTCATGGATTTGACCCCTGAGGATGAGTGAAGCTTGTTTTTATGTCTATTTAGCCCCTTTCTTCACACTAAGCAAGGGTTGGAATCAATTTGTATGTTTTCTCATTAATCAAGGAACTATTGTACTCAGTTTTGGCCAGCTAATAAAGAGGAGTTGCAACTATTTTATGGGATAATTTTGGTATTGATGTTTATAATTGTATTTTATTTAGTTTCATATTTTAGAATGTATTATATTCATGTTCACTTTATTTCTATGGTATGATCTCTTTCAAGTTTGATAATCAGAACACATGCTTGCTCATGCTCTGTTTTGGGGAATTGATCATAGTTTGTCCATTTTCCTCTTTCTAAGAAGAATGAATCTCCCATGCTCTTCATAGATTTCTATTTAGTCTTGAAACCATTCCATTACAATCATATTTAAGTGATAAGCCTTATGCCTACCTTGCCCCATTGATCCCTGCAACCCTATCTCATTTTCCCTAACCTAGCTCCCTTTACCTAATTTCTTCATCCAGAGATAACCCAACCAAATCAAATCAAAAAAACCCCCTGCACTCAATATCTAGCCTAAAAAACTCTAATTGCTCCAGCCCTTTTGGCTGTGACCCTTTTGGAGAGAACCATCTCCGACTTGATAGGGCTAGCTATCAAGTCAAAAGCTTGGTTTGTGGTTACCTCTGTTGGGATTCCTTCTTCAGCCTTGGGAATTTGGCAGAGTGCTAACACAAGTTTAAGCATTGCGGCCTTCACTAACATGGCCAAGCCTGAGATTATGGAGGAAAAATTAGCGCAAATCATTGCCTTTGAAGCATATCACTTCATTGCTAACTTCCACCAGCAGGTAGAGAAGGCGCGCGAGAAAGCTTGGCATGATAGGCACATGAGGAAAAAGGTATTCAAAGAGGAAGATTTGGTGTTACTCTATGATAGTCAGTTTGTGCACCACCTAGGTAAGTTCAGAAAGCATTGGTTGGGACCATATGTTTCCAAGGAGATCACTGATGGCGGTGCGGTATGCTTGGCCACGTTGCGCGGACATGACATTGGATACTTCAATGGAATCTGCCTGAAGCCGTATAGAGACTATCTGGCACCTACCAAATGACTATATGGCCGGAGTATTAGAATCAGAGGATTTACGCGCAACAAGGAGAATGAGAATAGGCAAGTGCGCTAGGAGCTTAGGGGTAATGCGTAGGTCGAAAAACTAGTCGTTGGAATAGGACATCAAGGTGAAAAAATGAAATTACTGTTGAGGGGAGTGGACTAGCTACATTTAATGGGGAAATCTCGGAAGATTTTTTACCGTTCCCTTAGAAGTAAATGGAAATTAATGATAATCCAACCGTTTTTACTAGGGGTGGTTTATAATAAGGTGGGTATGGGTCTTAATTAGTCCCTTTACTGTTTCAACATTTGGCACCCTGTGCTCATCTATAAGCTCTGTTCTTCTACCATCTGTGTGTTCTGCATGTCTAGACATGAATCTATTTCTGACAGCAAAAACCCCGAGTTCATATTCTGAGCAAGAATGATGGCCACCAAACCTACAGAAGAGCTTTTGATGCTCCTCACGACGTCTATAGAGGAAGGATTAGATGAATTCTGAGAAGTAGTTCCAGACATGGAAGAAGTTGAATCCACTTTGGTAAAGGTGAAGGGTAAGGGAAAATTGTGGAATTGGGCTACTTCTAAGCCCCGCACCTCTCCGAAGAATGTTCCGTCTATCGAAAAAACTTCGAAGGAGTGCTCCATAAAGGGTGATTCATCCAAATGATCGATGAATGATGAACCAGAAGCACTACAAGTAAAACTAGTTTCTTGGCGACCACCATATGTTAAGCCACGAAAGCCTTCGACACGTAAGCCACATAACCTTGATGCGGTGTGGGATTGCTTGCAGATGCCATTATGCCCTCAAGATGTCCCCGTGGTTGGAAAAATGCACAAAATGCTCCCTCAAATGAAGTTTGATGATTATGATCTCTCCAATGAAGCAACATTCCCTGAGTTGGCCCCAGAAAATTACTTGGAACGAGTGTTGTATGATAATGTCTTGAAGGTAGAGCCGATGCCATGGGCACACATATTGCACAATGTTGGAGTCCTCAATCTGCTAAGGATCCCCTACTTTTGGTAATACCCCATCACTAGCCTATGCACTTTCCAATTGTTGACCTTGGTTCATGACAACGCGCTCTGGATTCAGGGAAGAATCCCAATCGATGCCACGCTAATCCATCGGATGATCGGCCTGCCCATAAGAGGGCCCCATACAATGAAAGGATTTGGGAAAAACACCGAGTTGAAGATAGCAACGGAGGTAAAGGAAATGTACGAGGTTGAACAGGATAAGTGGGGCTTCCTGGTCTTGACCATCAATGACCAGGTGATGCGTGTGGGCACCCTTGTTCTGGGATGTAAGCTTATGTAGAAATGCTAGTCGAAGACAGTCCCAGCGCACATCATTTCCTTGGTGGCGCAGTGCAAAAAAGGGGTGCTATATAACTGGACACACTTTCTATGTGAGCACCTTTTGGATAATTCTCATCAATCACAGGAAATGAGGAAGTTGTTTTTCTATTCATGGCTTTTATTGCTGATTGAACTGGTAGCATGGGAAACCCCAGAGGATACGGTCCTTCCCGAGATTGAGCCAGGCGTCTGCGAGGGGGCGTGCTATGAAAATTTATGGGACTCATCGAACAACAAGTGGGTCGAAGAAAACAAAATTTTATGAGTTATTTTCACAAGCGCATTGGCACAGGCTATTCATTCCTGACCACGACTCTCGCTGGCCGTATATGAGAAGTATAAGAGCGTGGTGATGTTTTAGGTAACAATGCACCACATCATGATCAAGGTGCATAAGAGCCCAAATTGGTATCCCTTACCCTACGTGGTTACAGAAGCAGAGGTTGACTAGGTCATCGCCTCATGGCTGAAGTTGTGGAAGATTGGGTTGGGCTCTACGAAGCCTATCACATCGTCCACATCCGGAAAAGAAACAACCCTGAAGGAAGCGACTCCAAAAGAGACAGACCCGGCTCCACAAGACACAACACCCAAATATACCACTGAGTAGCACACATAGACAGGTGGAAAATATAAATAAGTTGAAGAAGACCTAGATGCCGAAGACGACGCAGGAACAAACAAATATTAGGAACTAGGAGGTGACCACGCAGAGGTAGAACCCGGTGGGTTGGATGGGCTTGGTGGAGATGGTGCAGAATCCTCGCGAAACATCAAGCATGACGGAGAAACATATAAGGGGCCGTGCAAGAAAAGAAAAGGGTCCAAGATGGGAAGAGAAGAAGAGGTTACTCTGACAGAGGAGGACCTCGAAAAAATTACCAATGCATTTGCCTTGGCTTCTGAGGATTGGTGGAGCACCATGGAGGCTCAGCACAAGGTTGAGGTGGAAGCCTTGCAGTCCAGCTTACAGGTTCTGTAGTTGAAGGTCGATGCATTACAAGTGAGCGTGGATAAGGCAAGGCCGGTGCAGGCGAGCGTGGATCAAGCAAGGCTGGTGCAAATGAGCCTACTATCTACAACAATATTCGGAGCCACTGGAAGTAGAGTCTGCACCCTCTCGGGCGCTGCGGTATCTCTAGATCCAACAGATTTGTGTGCACAAATCCATGCCTGCTCTGAGGTTGGCCTTGACCTGGCCAAGTTACCAAGTGGGTAGCTCCACGCGTTACACATCTTCATTTTGGTGGAACTTCAAGACAGGGAGGCACGCACCCAGCAGTAGGTCAGGGAAGCTAAGAAAGTTGCAGCCGCTAAAACAGAAGAGTCTCATTAGGCCCAGAAAACACAACAGGCAATGTTGGCTCAGAGAGTGGAATTGTAAAGTGTGATTGGCAGGCTATGAAGCAAGATTCCCGATATTGCTATCCTAGCTTTTGCCACGCCACAAGATAAAGTAGAGGGCCTGGTCGTAGCTCTCAAAGCTTCCTGGTCGGAAGTTCAATCCGTAAAGGAAAAGTTTGAGAAACATATTGCTGTATTGTAGGCGCAGATGTAACCTGAGACTTACCCTGAAGTGTGAACACAGTGAGTGGCTAATATCTAGAACGTCGTGGTCAAGATTTCAACATATATCACGTATGGCTCCTCCTTGCTTAAAAAATCCATGGGATAATGGAACTCTGTACATACAGATCCTTTAGTCAAGAAAATCGATCAGGAACTACGCACGAAGGAGTAGGAGTTCGATGACTTACAAGAGATTCTACCTACCCATATCCCTACTTAGAGAATGGCATGCCTTCAGACCAGGAAGGCATTGCAGGGCTAAGTGGAGGCACTCCACCGCAGGAAGCAGATCGTCACTGACCACATGAAGCCTTGGGCGGTTGAGGCCATGTAGCTCTCTCATGACCTTGATGTTACCGTCCGCAGCCTGAACCAGATGATGCAAAAGGTCACTTCGACTATTGAAGGCCCCCCATCAGTGCAGTTGGTCGAGACCGTGCAGAGCACTGTAGACCAAAGTGTAGGTATCTTGCCACTATTTGCTACTTCCATCAAGGTGCTTAAGCTCAAAATTAAGATCCCAATGCCAGTGTGACTTAGGATGAGTCACAAGATTGTGTTGGGGGCCTGTTGGAGCAAGGTCCCCTAAATACGACAATTTTGCCATATTTTGTAATAATTTAGTCTTGCGCAGGGGCTTTGGGGTGGGTCAAAACCCCTCACAAATTGTAATGGGTTAGAAGGGCATATCAAGGGGCCGCAAACCATGGTTTTCGGACCATAGGATAGCGTAGGCTAAATAGTATAAATAAGTGAATAGATTGAGACTAAGAAGGCAATTTTTTGGATAAGACTGAACATGGATAATAGATCTGGATAAGTTGTGATAGTTTGGTGCGGATCGGTTTGGGCAACAGGCTCCTGATGGCTATGTGCGTGAAGACCTTAGTCATGCTGTGTGCAGACCCCACTATCTGTCTGCGTGGGATGTTAAAGTGTTTATATGAGGGATCTGAACTGATTTAGTAATAAAGAAATATTGTTGTAGATATCTGAGTCCTCTATGCATATATTGGTTATGCTATGAATGTTGCTATACCTTGTTTCTGATTTATGTACTGTCTACACTTAGATCTCTTGTGCAACTGTGGTTGGGTTTATATGACTTCTTATTGGATAGATCTGATGGTATCAAGCTCTGATATAATGTGTTAAGAATTAGTACTTAAATTATGATCGTTGTGTTAACTTGCGCACGTTAATCTACATACTTGACCTAAATCTAACTGTAAAGGGTTTACTGGTTAAGGCTATTGTTGCGGAGGTTTGTTTAAGGCTGTTTGGGATCTCAAGGCACCCACATCATTCCAAATATCTCTTAGGGTGCAGAATCCTGGTTCCACCATCCCCCATAAAACTTCAGGTGAGACTTTGACTTGCACAAGTAGGTCATTGTCGAAAGAGCCAGTAGTAAGGGTTTTTGTTGGTTAACATCACTTCCGAACCTAGGTCAGGATCCCTCAACCCAAAAAACATATTGTATATGGTGGTCAAACCCCACCATCGCACCACCTTTACCAGGCCTGAAGGCCGTAGACATAATGGCCCAACCACTTGTGGCAATGACACCATTTAAAAATGGGTTGACAAGGTTTTAACCTACACCGGTTGGGAGGCCAACCTGCCCACTGTGATGACCCAACCATATCTATCATAACCGTTAAAAAAACCAACGCTATCATCATTTACCACCAGCATGACCTCCAGAACCACAACCATGCCATAAATGTTACATTGCAACAGTTAATAACCCCCATTACAATGCGCCAACAGAAATGCCACGATTATGTTAACCACCGATGGCCTTGTTCAAAACTTAAATGTGACATAATAATGTTTAATAGCCAATTTAAAACAATGCACCAAGTTTTGGAATGCCATTGGTTCGACCTCGTAGCCACTGTGTCCCAACTTTAAGCTACCACCAATACACCAACATGAACTCTTTGTAAATTCTTCCCAAACACATATACTTAAACCTATTTCATTTTCCCATTCGAGGATTGAACTGAGAACCGATGGAACACAGAGCGAAGGCAGAGGTGTGGAGAAGACCTTTAGAGGAGTGGGAATATGAGTGGCAAAACCACACCCAGGAGAAACTATGAGCACCTGGAACCTTATTTAGGAGAGGGTGTGGAACCCTGGTGCAGGAGAATCTGAAGATTTCTGAAATATTCCCCAGGAGGTAATTTTTCATTTTATTAGAATGATGTCCTGTTTATAGTCAAAATTCATGAAATTTTGTAGGAAGCGCAATGGTGAAGTCGGATTCACCATGCAAGCGGCATAATTTCATGGGCCCCGTAGTGAAGCATCTTTGAAGAATCATGGGGAATCTAAGAGATTCCCAAAGGCCCAAATTTTGACAGTGTCATAATTTGACAAATGGATAGTTGATTTTACACTACTCGATGCCAGAAATTCAGTGGTGCAGTCAGTTTCAGCAGCTGAGCCTTTTTATTTTTTGGCCATCTTCAGAAGTGGAGGTACAAGATACAGTCATGTTATGTTTCCTTTTGTTATTGCTGAGATTACGTATTATTATTGAGATCCCTATTTGATACTATGATGAGGGATGATTGTTACCACATTATTGTGATATTGTATTAGCTTTTCATGTTGAAGGGAAGCTCTTGTTGAGTGATAGTTCTTATAGGAAGAACGTCTCGTTTAGAGACACGCCACAATGTTTGAGGGTGTATGTCCTTGATATGAAAAAGAATAGTCCATGTACATCATCATCATTTCCAATGTTATATGAAGCGACCTCCACCATCTTGACACCGGCCCTGGAGACGTAGCCCACACTGGGTGAAATCCGTTATAAAATGTGTCATGTTTTTGTTTTCCTGATTGTCGTCGTGTTTCCTCCCCTTTGAGCATGCACATGTGTTATTTTATTCTCTTTTAAATGCAATTATAAAAACATCACACAAGTAAAATATCTTGGATAATTCTGACACTGAAGGAACCCAAATCACTTGGTGAAGGATTTTCCACCATATATCTTGTGTCTCTTGTGTGGATGTGTTTTTTATTTGTTGATTATTTTTGCTTTCATGGTTGTCTTGTTTTAGCTTCTTATATGGTTTATATGCATGAGATAATCTAATGTTTTGTTGGTTAAGGTATGTCACAAAAATATTAAATCTCAATTACTCTCTAGTGTATCTAACATTTGGAAAATGGTATGTGAAGGATGTGGCAAATATCCAATATCACCTAAAGTTTTGTAGCATGATGCGCAAGCTAGAGTCATAATCTACAAGGATCTTCATGATGATGATGATATGAAGAGGCTAGTAGGTTTGAAATATTCCAAGGAAATGTGGGATAATTTAGAATCCATATTTGGATATGGTATCAACAACAATATGGAAAATGAGAAGAAATTGAAACAACAACAAGAAAAATAAGAAGAACAAGAAGAAGGGCCTTCAAAAACAAAAATCTCAACCACAAGAGTCTCATTCTTCTTGTGCACATGGTTCAACTGATGATGAGAAGAAATAACAAAACCTTGAACCCAAAGGTATAAATATTGATTATTTTATGTGAAGTTATAATTTTTATGATTCATATTCTGATCATGTTGAAATGCCAAGTAAAGATGAGAATGATATTAAGGGTCTTATATAAGATATTTCTAGACTAATATTTGCATGAAAGGAATAAGTAAAATTATTGCAGATTTGTGATGATAAGGAGGCCAAGATCAAGGAAGAGATTGTAAGATTAAAGATTAATTTGGAAGAATCAGAAAGGGTTGAGGAAGGTATGAGGAAGCAATACCAAGAGAAGGAAGAAGAGGTTGAGAGATTAGAAGCTGAAGTGATTTCCTTGAGAAAGAAACGAAATATGGAGAAGAGTATCATGGCCTTGGGATAATTTGCTTGAGATCCAAATATCACCACTGAATAAATATGGTCTTGGATTAAAAAATGGTGAGTCTAGTTTGAATGTACGAAAAATAACAAAGAATAACCAAGGATACAAGAAGAAAAACAAACAACCAATCAAGTAGTAAAACCAACAATAACAAAGAAGAAAATCTCAAGGAGCTCCTACATTTAGAAAATCATTTGCTCTAAGAGATAATCGTGTAATATTTGTAAGGTTTCAAAGGAATCAAAGTCCTTTTGTTATTTTTGTGCATAATGTAGAATGTTACAACTATCACAAATTTGGGCATTTTGCTGCTAATTGCTGGAGAAGAATGTATAGATCAAATCAGTAGAGATTGTAGCAATTTCAGCAGCCAAGGAGATTTTCCAAGATGTGTAATCATGGTTTTTTCTATTGATGTAACTTGTTTGGAAATAAGGCATCTGATTGTAGATCTAACCAATGGAGGAGAAGCACATTGCAAACAAGGTATATATATATATCTAACACGAGTAGCAGGAGATTTGATCCTCTTGCTTCATATCTTGGCCATGTGGAGTATTACACATGTTCTAACTTTGGACATATGCCAAGAGACTGTTTGATGCCCCGTTATCCAAGAAAAAATTGGCAAGAGCAACAAAAATAAATAGGACCTACCAGAAAACTAGTAAAGGAGGAAAAGAAGTAGCCAAAAACTGTGTGGAGAAAGAAGGAGCAACAACTCTTCAAGTAGTGAAGAGAATCCCCTCCTGCAGTCCATGATTATTTCTTGCATATCTATAAGAGGACTGCAAAGTTTATGAGAGGTGCATAACCTCATGGAGAGCGTATGGTAGCTTTATGAGTATAATATGTTGCAACAACATATGATGAGTTCATTTGAGCCTCATGCAATTTCAGGTTCACAAGATTAATCTCTCCATTGGAGGTATATTAAGCATGGGGATATATGAATTGTATGAGGTTTGCATGAGTTATTTTATATTTTTCATATTTTTCACTTAGTTACTTGTAGATAATTTACATATGTTTCCTAAGTGAAAGTAGTACATTTTTTAGCCATATATATGTTATTAGTCTCTACTGAGAGTTGGTTGAAAAGTTGTATAACCATGTATGTAATGAGATAATTGGTACATGATGCATAGTGATGGCATGAGACATGGATCAACCGTATATGAGCTATAATATGATGATCATTACAAATATGTATTTGTTACTGATTCATAATTTTATGTTGGTTGAGAGTCCAACCCTTAGTATGATGAGTCATGATGTTGATAGGCTTGTTTTGGAGGAGTGTCATGGAGTTTATTGTAGCCACATGTATGGGATAATTTTTATGTAATAATCATAATATCTCATGTATTTAAGTCGTTGGTTCGTTGAAGATAATGATAAAAACCATGTATTTATTGATATATCCATGTAAAATTCTCATGAAGCCATGTCCTTGAATCTATATATATTTGGGTCATATAGTCATGAGTCATGAGGTCATGTTATGGTCATATGAGAGTATGTATGAGGTCTTATGTCGTTTCTACATCCATGTATTTTGATTGTAATATTTCATTTAGTCATGGTCATGTAGAGTATATGTCCAAATGGTGCTTCTATTTATCAAAAGGAAACATTGTTTGTAGCGGAGTGGTTCATTGTAGGTTGGAGGTGATATTGGAGATGACATGTTTTCAGGGGGAGCATCTTATTTGCTCATGTTTATTTCAGCCATCCATCGTTGGCATCAGGGTCCACTTGGATTTTTTCATGATGTGCCTCATGCTATGCTATGATCGATGGGGTATTGGCCTAATACTATGTTTAGAGATGTTTGATAGTTTTTTCTATGTGGAGAGTGTTGGTTGGTGCCTTATGTGCATATTATTGCATTTAATTGATGCTTCTTGTAGTTTCTATTATGATTATGTTCATAGATACTTGTGTGAATGACTTATGTTGGCATATTGTTGCATGCTTGCATAGGTTGTTAGTTGGATATGCTTCTATGAATGATGATTGGTTTATTTTATTCTTGCTACTATTGATAGGAGAGGCATGGACGTTGGTTGATATGCATTAATTTTCAGCCATGTAGATATCTATTGCTTTAGTGTTTGTGCTTCAGTTCTTGATACCTTATCAGTTGGAATTGACCCTTTTCCATTGATGTCAAAGGGGGAGAGATAAAGGGAATTTATTTGGAGTTTGTGTATGGTTTACATCAATTCCAAAGGGGGAGATTGTTGGAATTATGGTATTCATGGTTCCATCTAGTTGATGTTGGCATTGGTTCATGATGGAAACTAGCTTACGTTGGAGTTGATGTCAACCATATGTAGTCCAGCCGATGTTTGGATGCTTTCATTATAGGATGGTTGTGACTGTTTGTGTTGACATTGGGATGGTTATATTGGAATTTATGTAAACCTTTATGGCCTGATGATGGAAATATGGGTTATTGGAGGTGTTGATTTGAGTTGTATTGTGTTGACTTGTGTTGACATGATTAGAATAATTGTTGTTGTTTCTATGGATAAATGTTGCTGCTACAAGAGTTGGAGATGATTGTTCCAATGATCTATGTTGTTGAGTTCGCACACTTGATGAGTGATAGTTCTTCATCTAGTTATTCATGATTGTTCTCATGGAGTTGACTTGTTGTAGTGATGGTTTGGTCTCATGAGGATGATGATGATGATGATGATGGAGAGATATTGCAGGTCTGTTCATAGGTGTAGCATCTTGTGGAGGACTTGTTGGCAGTATTTCCAACCTATGTTTGTTGGTATTTTAGGTTTGATTTTGCAGGGACACTTGTGAGAATTTTTTCATGGTTATCAAAGGCCCGTTATGGGTTTTCAGAGATTATGCAACGTTAGAAGATGACCCCCTAAGTAGATAAAAAAGTCTTGGAAGTTTGAAACTAGTCAGATGCGAGATAAGGGATGTAAAACTATTGAGAAAACTTAGTTTTGAGAGGCATACATAGGTCTTGTGAAGGTAACCCATGTATACACATGTTTTATGAAGGAAATTTGTGTATATGTCCTGAAAGTGAATCTCTTCGCATTCCTCATGCAAATCAGAATTAATTTGACATGGAAATTCCAAGTGGATTCTATATTAAATTGTAAAGGTAGAAAATGGTTTAAAAAGGTTCTCCAATGATGTGAACACCTTAAGTGCACAAGAAGTGGTTATATTGGATTTATTTTTTCAAATTTGTGCACTCTTGATCCCAACCCCAAGATCAATTTCTCCCTTCATGTTTTATATACTTCACTTTGGAAAGTAGGATTGGTTGGTTGAGTGTGATAGTGAATAAGTGAAGGTTGCATTATGTGAGTATGCTTCAGAGCCATTAGTGAGCTTTATTGCTTTAGTGTATGAGCTCTAATGGAAACAATATGAGAAGATCCATTTGCTGAAGCATAATATTGTTGCAGAGTTTCATATTCCAGAGTAGAGATGCAAATAATTGTAGCTGAGTTGTTATTAATGGAGAGCTTGGAATAGCTCCAAGTTTATCACTATCACATTTGTTTTGTAGGTTATACTAGTGCATTTGGCACATAACCATTATATTACAAAGAAATTAAAGTTTTGAGTGAGGGTTTGATGTTATGGTGAAGTTTTATTTTTATATTATTGTGGTTATATCATTAAGTTTTTTAATAGATTGATTGTGGCCACTATGAAGCTCGAACTGTGAAGCCAAGGCTTGACATGCTGCTCCTACTAAGTTCTTCTTGATTGCCTTCTTGTGTGGACACTTCGTGGCATAGTTCCTATATTCATGAAAATGGAAGCATTTGATTTTTGACAAATATTTCTTCTTGCCCCTTTGATTAGATTCTGGTTTGGATTGGGATTTCTTCCCTTTCCATCCAATGAAATTTTTTCTTCATCCCCACCCTTGGATGAAGTCCCATCTCGGATATTCTGCCTTATTTCCTCTTGCACCAAATTAGACCATAAACACTCCCAATTCGGTAGGTTAATATACCTCCCATTCTTTGAATCTTGATAATTGTGCCAACTCTTGGGAAGGCCTAGAAGGGCCACGCCAACCAAGTATTCTTCAGGAAAATTAACACTGACCCCGTAAATTTCATCACGACACTTTGTGAACCTACTCAGATACTGCGAAATTGTGTCATTCTTTTTCATCTTGATACTTCGAAGTTTATCCCTGAGCGTCAGCTTCATGTGGTCACTATTATTTTCGAATAATTATGTTAGTGCTTTCCACATCACGAACGAAGTTTCCTTTCCATGGATATTTGAGAAAATATTATCTCATACTTCCTATAATATTATTCTTCTCGCTTTGGATACCTCTTTCTTCCTCTAAGCAAGGTTCTTGGCATAAAATGCTTGTGGTTTTGCAACATATGACTTGATGTATTCTAATAGATCATTTTCATCCAATACCACCTCCATGTGATCCTTACATGCAAAAAAATTAGAGGTGCCTTCCAAGGCATACTCTAGCCTTAGTCCATGGAAATCCATCTTCTCAGTTTTGAAGAGAACCTTCAAAAACAATCTCCAAATTTAAACATCCGAGAAACAACTTAAAAGTTTTTCTCTACTATGAATCCAACTCTAATTCCATGTATAAATTATGTTGTATATTTTCAACTACTAATGAATTTTTAACCAAAACCATAAGAAAAAAACCTACTCTACTATTCTACAGACATTATTTCACAATTTAGAACACAAATTTCAGACATGAATAAGAAATCACACACATGAAAAGCATTTTTATCCAGGGAAAGAAATATGCTAAAAACCCCAATGCCTCTTCCATTAATCAGAATAATATAGATGGATTACAATTGATTTTCTCAAAAGAGCTCACCCTGCAAGTGTTAAACCTATCTCACTGCTCAATGAAGGCCCGTGACCCAGAATTAGTCAATTTATGCCTTGGCTTGAGCTTCTATTTCCTTGTGTTGTTCCTTGAGGAATTAGCCCCTATTTTCTAGGAATTTCCCTCCATTGTATTGCAAAATTCCTCTAGTTCCTTCCTATGACTGCATGAAACACCTGTACGCTCGGAACTATTCTACACATGATGTTGCACTGCCTTGGAATATCCATCTCAATTGGGTAGCTTGAATTCTTCAGCATGCACTTTCTATTTTGGGCTGATTGATTAGTTAATTCGATGATCACTGAGCTTGACTGAAGTCCCACTGCATAACTTGACCTTCCACTGGTTCTTCCAATAGTTGGAACTAGTTTAACCAAAAACAACCTTAGATAACTGACCTTGATTGCTACAAATTAGCAATCACACATTCTAAATTGAACTCTAACTCCTCCACATCGAATTTATTGAGTAATCTGGGTGAAAAATTCCATGCCACTCAAGTTAACATCATCCAAGTTGTTCGCTGGTGTGGAAATTCAAATTTTCTCAATTTAATTAAGGGAAAATCAAATTGAGAATTTCCTGCTACATTTTTCAACAATTAATTAAAGTCTCTAGTTGGAAATATTGATTATTTTGTTGAATACTCCACCTATTTTTTTAATGAAATTAAGAATTCCAGACTTGATCATAATGATATTTTGGTTAGATTTTATGTGGTGTCACTCTTTACTAAAATCCCTATTGATGGAGCCATAAGGGTTGTCAAAAATATCACTGACCCTAATACTATTAAATTATTGAAATTTGTGTAAGATCTACATTATTTAGCTTCCAAGAGGAAATTTATGTACAAACATGTGGTGTTTCAATGGGTTCCCCACTCTCATCATTGGTTTGAATTTATTCATGGAGGATTTTGAAACTAAAGCCTTAAATTCTTCTCCTTTCCACCCCAAAATTTGGATTTTTTTGGATGCCACATTTATCATCTTGGCCCCATCGTCATGAGAATCTAGAAATTTCCAAGAAACACATGAATAGTCAATTAGATTTTATAAAATGAAAAATTGAGGTTGAAGTGAATGAAAACATTCCCTTTTTTGAGGTCCATATAATAAAAAATGAGGATGGTTTGATTTACCTCAAAGTATATCAAAAAAGGATTCATATAGAACAATATCTCCATGTTGAATACCATCATTATCCTACCTAGAAGTGGCCTTAAACAGTTTAGCCACCAGAGGTTTAAGAATTTTTGAAAAAAACGATTTAGAATATTAGAAAACCTATCTCCTTGAGGTGTTCAAGAATAATGGTTACATGAGACACCAAGGCATTAAGGCCTTCCAGGATGCTATTAAGGGACCTAACGAATATAAATATTAAACAGTCAAGTAGCTAAAATTTATCTCCCCTTCATCCATTAAGGGAGCAGAGACAAATTACTCAGATTTTAAAAAATAAGAACATTAGGGCTACCTTCAAACCTATTAACATCATTGATAGTTCCATTATATTGGTTAAAGATACCATATACTCTTCTAGTATGAAATGTGTCTACTTAATATTGTGCTCCTATGGTAAACCATAAGTGGATGAAATAGCCTATTCCATAAAGATAATAATTCATGAGCACTTAGCTGATATCAAGCATGATTGTTTTCATTCTTCTACCCTAGAAGAAAATTTTGAGTGAACAAAGCACCATATTTGTATCAAAATTGTTAATACCTTTCCATAATTTATCATTATTATTGCAGTAAACTTAGAGAACTAATTGAAACTGAGAAATGCTATAATAACCTTAAAATGAATAAGGCGAAAGATCAGAGAAAATTGGGTTCTTGCATTACCATCAAGGTATGTTTCTTCCTAACCTTTCCTTTCTTTTCTTGATGTTTCCTTGTTTCCCATTAAACCTTAATTTCATATTATAAAATTTTACCTTTATACATATTGTATTATTTATTAATAATTTATATTATATTTTATCAATTTATATTTTTTTAGTACTAATATTATTATTAATAATACCATATCATTAGAATCACCATATCTTATTATTACCATATACTATATCCTATTTTATTATCTCCATTTTTTTTTAATCCTAGAGGAACCCGACATCTCGTCTAACACATAGGTACTTATAAAACTTTTGGGGTCTACTTCCTGTCCTCCTCTTCGTAAAACATGCCACAACCAGGGGGATTTGAACCTATTATCTCCAAATTATTAATATCATTTTTTTTATGTGGTTCACGGATCCCAAATATTGGTGACCACTACATCCATGAAATATTTATATCTGGATGATCCACCTGAAGGGATCAATTATTTCCATCTCAACCACATAGCTTGACCCTAAGTGTCTCAAGGGAATTGACCTCGTGACCTCTCAATAACAAAGGTGCTTTAATGATAGGGTCTTGACCAATTGAGCTAACCCTCAGGGTGTTTTTTTCTATGTGGTTCATGAACCTCAAAGATCAATGACCTCTACATCCAAACAATATTTGTACCAAGAGATCCACCCGAAGGGATCACTTCCTGTCGGCTCAACGACATAGCTTGACTCTGAAAGTGTTAAGAGAATTGAACTCATAACCTCTCAATATCAAAGGTTCTTAACAATAAGGATTCAACCAATTAAGTTAACCCTTAGGGCTATTAATGTCATTTGATTATTAATCAAACACTATATCTTAATATACCAATACCATACCATTATTAATATCACTTGTGTTACTATTAATATCATTAATATCAATATTATCATTAATTAATATCTTAATGTTATTATTAATATCATTCAATTATAATTAAACAATAAAAATAATCAACAATATTATTAATCATAAGATTGTACTTTTTATTAATAACCTATTTTTATAATAAAACCTATTTTTCTATTCTTAACTTTTTAGGTGGTTCCTTTTAGCTCATATTTTTTCACATCCTTTTGCTTTAAATTATTATTTAAACATTTTAATATCATATTATATTATAATAATACATATAATGATTTATTAGGTTTTCCTTTGTGTTAGTTTTTGCATTAATTTTATGTTTTATTTTCTTATCTTTTCCTTTCGACAAGATCAATTTTTCACCAGATCTCTCTCCTGAAGTTGAACCATGCTTGTTTGTTTGAAACGATAATAACAAAAAACCTATGTGATAGATCTGAAAGTAATTTCTCAATATTCTTCTTTTTTTTTCTTGTGTTTTTTACATATGAATATATGCTTTTCAACTAAATTATTGGTATGTATACTACTGTGGATATTTTAGTGAATTATTTTGTTGCAGTAGATTTGAAAAAGTACAAAATATTTATTATGAAGGTTAATTTTGTTTAGATATCATAACATTCTTTGACTTACTAATTTTATACTTAAATATATGAAATGGCTAAAATGTGGAAAATAGAGAACATAAAAATTACTCACACATTGTCCACAAATAAATACAATATTTGAATCGAGGAAACACATATAGGAGAAACCCCGACTAGAAGGTGAGTTTTATCTACTCTCTTTTATCTAGTATGGAAATCTGAAAATATAAAAACGAGGTATTGTTTGTGGAGTTACACTTGTGGCTTGTAACATTGCCACAAAATCTTATCCCTATTTATTATTCTCTCTAACTTCTAACTCCTAGCTTCTCTCCCCAAATACAAAACAAATACAATGACATAGAATGGAACCCATTCTTCTCCCTATGACATAGTATTTAACATTTCCTGATAGCCATCTAGGGGTAGTATTTTGACCTCCTCAACCCTTAATTAGAGTTACAATTTTGGACCTTTTAGAATATTCTTGAAATTCCACACATGGATAGCCCCATATGCACAATTAATGGGGGTTGACACGTCATCCTCCCATACAATGATGGTCAACATGGTATGCCAACTTGTGGGAGGCGCAAATTTTTCATATGAGCTCCAATTGATGCGATTCTAGTGTCATTGGGAAGGTATCTAAGAATAGATCAATGTTAGAGGATATCAATTAAAGGTAATAGAGTGTCAAACCTAGAAGATTGCATTTGATGCCTCAAATGGATTCAAAAGGTTACAAACCCCAATTTTCGAAACTGGCACTTATTGCTAAAATGATCTTGCAAGTTTATTTCTCTAATTTTTTCCACTTTCAAAGCATCGAGATAGATGTAAAATAATATAATGTTCTGATCTAGATCAAGTTCCATTCCGTAATGATATATCGAAAGACAAAGTTCATCCATTGAGTAAATACAAGATAGTTTTGGCCCCACATAAACCTATATTTACTTGGTTAGAACCATCAAGAAAACACCAAACATATGAAATGCCTACCATGAAAGGATTATAAATTCTAGGATTCTTCTAAAAACAAGGTTGTTTGAGGTCTTGGTGTATATATTTGAAGCAATGCAATATTTCGAGAGGATATAATGATTTATGCATAAAAAATATTTCATTTTCAGTGATCCATATTTCCCATGCAACAACATCAACACAAGTCAAGTTCCCACCAAAATTGGTGATAGCCAATTGAGCTAACTATTAGAAATTGATATTTCTAGGAATTTGGCTTGTTTTATGTCAATAAGTTCCTAGTTCTAATCTCTCTTAGTGAGGCACATTATACTATGTTGACTATCTTACTAGGGATGTTATCCATGAATGTGAGGACACATCTCTTGGATTTTACTATGAGGTATTCCTTGGAAAAAATTCAGATAACAAATTATAACAAAAATATAAATAATGTATAGTGTTTAAAACCAGATTCAAATTTAAATCTAGTGCTAGTAGGTCTAATGTAAAATATTTAAGTAATATAAGGGTTTTCTCTTTCAAAATATATATTAACCTAAAAATTACAACACTCTCAATTGATTTGGTTGATTAGAACTATCCACTCAGACATTTTTTCGTATGAGAGTTTATTTGAATAAACCACCAAGATATTGCACTAAAATTATCCAAACCTATCAAGGGATATTTGGAAAAATAAACTCTCAAATCGATTTTTGTCTAGGTACTTTGAACCGAGAGTCTTTTTGCTAAAAAGCTTTTAAAAATGTTGGACAAAACTCCCCAATATTTATTTTGTTCCTCCCACATTGTTGGGGGTTTTTATTGAAAAGTATTTTGGTTGAGAGTTATAATTGTTAGCCACTGATAAATTCTATTATACAAAAAAGTGGCTAATTTTGTTCTTCAAAAACTCCAAGAGATAATTCCCCTTTGAGAACCTATCATCCTTGAAGTTTTTATGAAGATAAATAATTCTTTAGTTAATCTTCACTGTTGTTTCCCTTATAAACCTAAAAATCTGCTGTCTACTAAGAGAAAAAACTGCTCAAGAGGCCTCTTTTTCCCTCATTTTCACTTCTCCATTTTCCTTCCTCACTTCATCCATAAACCCTTCCATTTGCCTCTCATTCCTTCGAATTTCCCTTTAAAGCCTTGTAAAATCCCTTTATAAGGTTTAAAATCCCTTTTTTCACTCTTATCGGAACCCCCAAAATCCTCTGAAAATCCTTAAAAAATCCTAAAAAACAGTCTTATTGCATTAAGGCTTTAGGCCCCTTTGGCTTTAGCCCCAGCTTATTTATCCCGCATGAAACCAAAGCCGCGTCCAGCGCTAAGGCCCAATCACAAATCGGAGTTTCTATTAACGTTTTCCATTTGTTATTCTAAAAATCCCCGATGCGATGAGTTTTCTCCCTTTCAACCCCAGATCCAATCTTCGCCGTTGATCGTTATGAATCCAACGGCCAGCACTAAAATCACATCGCGCCCATAATATTCCTCCATAAACCCTCCGATTAAATCCCCATCGTTGATCTTACTCCCAGATCTGACGGCTGGCGCTTAATCGCACCACTCAAAATATGAAGCGCCATCCCTTTGGCTCCTCCGATTATGCGATCTCTGATCTAATCCCGATCGTTCGTTCCTACAAATTTGATGGCTCAGATTTAATCACCCTCCGCCATACCCCTCCGACATTAAAACCCACAGATTCATCCTGACCGGTGATCTCTCTAAGATCTAACGGCCCGCGCTTAATCGCATCGGCCCATTCTCTTTGTGCCTTCCTCTCTCCTCCGCTGATTCGCGAGCTTGCGATAAGATCTGTGCCATCCGTTTCATAGATCTGACGGTCTAGATCAAACCTGAACCCCTTTTTTATTTCATAAAGCCTCGCAGTTCAAACTCTTCGGCAAATATCTACCATTGATCTCGGCAGATCAACGGTTCACATTTACCCAATCTCCGCTCGAAACCCCTGCCTCATATTCCTTTCAGCGCACCATCATTTAATCTCGGTCGTTCATTTCTACGATCTAACGGTCCAGATATGACTTGGTAGCCCCAAATCCTTTGGGACCTACCTCCCCCATTGATGAATCCTGACCGTCCATTCCTGTGATCCGACGGTCCAGATCAAAACCACCTTGGCCCTGCCCACCATCTTCCGCCCGCGGAAATTATCTTATCGCGCTCTCATCTCCACCATTGGATCTACCTGCCTTTCATCCGACGGCTAAGACTCCATATCATGTGATTTTGAGTCCGAAAGTTAATTCCTAAAAATTACGCGATATGGGCGGTTTTTAAAGGACATGTGTCAAACGGCAATCTATATCGCATTTTTTTTGAGAAATTTTGAAAAGTGCTTTGGAGCAGCGCAACACCAATGGTTTTTGTAGCTGAAACCACCTTTCCCATTTACATTACATTTTCTTATTTTAAATCTATGTCGTTGATCTCTGAGATCTGACGGTCTTAATTTAATCTCGCCATTAGTTCATCGCCCTCCATCCTTCTTCCAAGAAATTTCATTAAAGAATCTCTGCCATAGATCTTTGTTGGTTGGTCTAATCCAACAGCCCAGAATCATTCCGCAACCCCATATTTCATTAAACCCTTTTCACCTCCGCCAAAGGTTTTTTTCCCCTTTTCAGTATATTTTCCTCCATTTCCATTATAATGTTACCCCCTCTGCATTATAAAAACCCAATTAATCTCGGCCGTTGATCAATCTAATCTAATGGCCCGGACTTAATCCAACCACTGTCTATCCAACCACCTCCCCATCAACCCATCGAGCAATCTCGATCGTCGATTAGTCCGGATCGACGACCATGATTTAACCTAACCTCCAAAGTAGCCTTATCCCATTCCTTCACAGATTTTCTTAACTTTTCTATGTTTTTTGCAGGTTTTCAAGGTTTCTTCATAAGTTTTAAAAGAAATCAAAGGCCAGGGATGACGATCCCCCAGGCCACTATCAGTAAAGAACATGAATATACAGGGTTCGAATAGTCATTATTACCATGTCTCATGAACATTGGTAATATTATATAGACCCTTCACACACTTGCAACACAGCAAAAACACAATCATAGACCATTTATTGAAGAAAATCAGCATTGAAGACAGAAGATCAAAGAGTATCAGGGTTTAAAGTTCAAATCAGAGTTTTTAAGAGGATTAAGGCATAAACTCAGAAAATCAAATGCCTGATCCACAGTCAGCAGAGTATGAAGACCCGAAGATGAAGATTAAGCCAAATTAGGGCTAAAAACACAGAACTAAAGTAAATTAAAGGTGTTTTAGGACAAAACAAGGAAGTCTATCAGTCTGAGAAGCCTCCACTTCCACATCAGAGGCTAATTGGATCCTCTCCAGCTACCAAAAGCCACCTGCAGCCTAAATAAATCAAGAGAAGGCCTACTTATTTCTTAAACAGAAGATATTTGCATAACGACACCTGAAAATTTATTACCAAAGAAAGAAAAAATTATGAAACTATCAGGGAAGTTATTGTAAGGGATAAGTAAGGCTCAAAGTCAATCTTTTTGCCCATTAAGCCTTAAAAAGCATAAACAGAGTAAATGAAACAGAGTTGTAATTCGATGCATTCCTGCCTTATGCCTTGCATGGTTTTCGAGGCTAGGAGTTGCATTTAGTGTAGAATTTATTACACTTCAATCCTAAAAACTCTTCCACCTCCTCATTTCTTCTATAAATACTTTTGAAGAAGATGAGATACGGGTTGGTTGATTTTTCACTAGTTGTAATACTAAAACTCTTTGAAATAATACATGGTCTATCTGAAATTGAGGAAGAAATTGAAGTCTTGGAAGCCTGATGATGATGTTGCATGCTTGTTCTTGAGAAGGCTCTATCATTGGATCCATGAGTTTGGTCGTTGGTGAAGTATTCTGAACTGTTTAATCTTTTCTCCTATTTTCATTTTTTTTCCATAAATGCTTACTGCAGTAGGATGAAAGTTTTAGGCTAAGAAATGACTCCTAGAAGCACCTTAGACCTATTCATCCTTCACTGTTTTATGTTTTCTTCTGCTGAGGTATTTTAGAGTCTTCAATCTCTCTCTTTATTCATCATGCTTGTTTATTTCTATAATAGCTCAAATAGTTAGTTTCAGCATGATTTATGGTTTTCCCTGCTTGTCTGCTATCACTTGAAAGCTATTATTGAAGTCTCCCTTTGAAGCACCATTGTCTTAAGTTAGCCAAGGAGGTCTGTTTTGATCATGCCCTTTGTCCTTGCTTGAACAATTGTTTTGAAGGTCTTTATAGTTGTGATCATAGATTTTTTTAGGTGTTCCCTCTTCTATGATTGCAATTATCAGCAAATCTTGTATGTTTTCTAAGTCATTTAAAATAAAATATTTGAGGAAATAGGATGTGCTCCCGAATCTTAGATTTCATTTTAAAATTTGTTTTGAAGTCATTATTTTCTTAAAGTGTGGTTTGTAGAATTCATGGTTAGACCTGTCTATCAAATACCCCTTTATTGTTCAATTCATGTTTTCAAATTCCCTTTGTTGAGAATTCAAACTCTCTTCCCAATCATTGATGTCCATTTCATTCACAAAACCAAAGGATATTGTGGCCAAGTTATATTTTCCCTTTGATATCCCATATCCATTGATAAGTTTGTCATAACCTCTTCTTGACTCCTTTGCCCAATCAATCTGATGTTTCTCCTTTCTACCTATCTTTCCTATACTTTCATGTTTTGCTATGTCATTCAACCAAACAAACAAAAAAACACTTGCACTTAATAACTAGTTTAAAATCAATACTCAAAGCAAACAAGATAAACCTTTGCAAAAAAAACATTTGAGAGATCCCTCTTTGAGAACAAGAAGACTAGATCCTGGAACTCTAAAGATTGGTTTGATGTTGCCTTGTCTTTTGATTTGCCAAACTATCAAAACACAGGACCCCAACATAATGGTGATCACGATGGGACTTTGAGTAAAAACCTTAAAACAAAACACTCATTGTCCAGTACAACATAAGTAAATTTCTTCAAGCACTACCAAGCATAATGGTAATCATGATAGGACTTATTTGAATTAGTGACAAACTAAGTAACCCTTAGGATTCTCATATAACCTTATCAAACCTTGAAAGAATCAGTTACCAAGCCATAAGAGTGAACTCTGTATGTTTTTTACACCTTAGCTAAGTGTTAAATCAGATTTAGGACACTCTCCTATCCCATAGGACTGAAAAAACTCAGAAAAACCCAAAAATATTTCAGTTTGGCTTCATAATAAACATGGTGGTGGAACCATCCAATATTTTACCTTCATCGAAGCTAAAAAGTTTCCACCTGGCGACTCCACTAGCCCTAGTAGGCCTATTACTCATCTAGGTCTCCAGATCTCTTTAGGACTGTGTTAACCAGCCTTGAAGAAGTTTAGAAGCCTAGTCCCATACTATATAAGACATTGTGAGAGGTAAAAATTCCAAACCTCTCTCATTTTTGAAAAGCAGTCTGGCTTCACATAAGATCAACACTAGATCCCATCCAGACCCTAATCCTCCTTTAATAGTTGACAATCCAGAGAGAATTCTGTGGCAGACTTCTAAGTCTAGAAAATCAGCTACTGATAGGAACCTCTTAAGAACAAAATCTGTCCCTAAAAACCTTGTTGTCTTAGAGGATTCACACTTCGATTTACATCACACAAAGAACATCTTTAGAACTAGATCTCAAGGGAATTTAAACCAAACTGATCTTGACATTGAACATTTGCAACAAAGCTTTAGTAGAGAAGCCTCACCTTCCACTCCTCCTGATTCCCAACTTCTTCATCACTTTAGCCTTTTCCATAACAAATCTTCTCAAAACCAGTTTACTGGCCCAAGTGTTTCTTCCACTCCAATCTATACTACCACTGTTCAAAACACCCCTTTTCAGCCCACTTTCCCCCTTGTAAATCCACCTTTATTTCCAGCCATGGCAACATGGTATGCCCCATTAGTGTTACCACAACCTCTGCTTCCCTTACCAAATGATTATCAATAAAAAATTCCTCATTTCACTAGAAAAGAGTCTACAACAACTCAACATCATGTAGATAGGATGGAAGATGCATTTGATTACATGGAGATAGAGGAGGAAACCATTAAGATGAGGATCTTTGCCCAAATTTTAGGAGGAGATGTAAAGAAATGGTTTAAAAACTTACCTCCTAACAGCATCAATGATCTCCCTTCTTTGCATCAAACATTCATCAACAAATGGGAACTCAAAAAGAACCCTCTCCAAATACTAGCAGAGAATAGCAACCTTAAAAGAAATCAAGGAGAGAGCATTCATCACTATTCCACTAGGTTTAATAGTGTTTACAATGCTCTTCCACCTCACATGAAACCTCCCCAAGGCATGGCCTTAGTAAGATACCCTGAAGGTTTTGATGTTGAAATGGCTTATCAACTAAGGAAGAGAAATTACTTAACTCTAGATGACATGCAGAGAGGAGCTGTGAGTGTAGAAGCAAACATAATTGAGAAAAGAAATAGGTTAATATCAGAGAAGAGGGTAACTTATAAAGATGATATTTCACCCTCAACCTCAACTTCTGACACCAAAATTGATAACCTAGTGAAGGTAATGGAGAGGATGCTTGAAAATATCAACTTAAATGATAGAGTGCCACCAAGAGAACCTAAAAACAACCAAAATAGAAATAGAAATCAGAATTATATAAGAGAAAACAATCAAGATAAGCAAAAATAAAATGACCAATAGATTATACCTCCCTTCCAACAAAACTATGTAGATCAATATGAGGAAGACAGGGAGATTGAAAGGTTGGGAGAAGGTCATGTAAACTTGATTGGATTAGACAGTGGGGATGATGTTTTCCTCACTGAAGAAGAGCAAGGTTTCTTCTCCTCTGATCAAAATACAAACACCTATGAAGATTCTGATGATTATAGATTGGGGTTTGAAAATGAAATTATGGAGGTGCACAAACAATATGATCTTAGGAGCAAAGGGAACATATATAATTCAAAAGATAAAAACACTAGTATTGCTGTCAAGAAAAACACAGAAACTCAGCCTAATAAGACAACAGAGAAAACCAACATTTTGTCTAAGAAACCAGAGTCAAATAAAGAGAAGAGCAGCCAGCCAAATGTTGAACAAAGCATCCTTAGCACCTCAGCTAGTGGACCTAACAAAACTGTCCCAATTACCAGTCTAAACAAAGTTCATCAAATCAAAATTGCTGAAAGGAATTCAATTGAAAATAAAGATGTAAATATGACCAAATCAATTGTTCCTTTTATCCTCGAAGGAGAGATTGCGAAGATAAAAATTACCATCCCTCTAGCTGAACTAGTAACCCAAGAAGTGTACAAAAACCAAGTTTTGAAAGATTTGAACCTAGGAAGTGATACTGATACATTAAACTTGACAGATGACAAGCCTGAGTTGTTTGGTCCAGAAGTTGAAGGAAAATACCAAGAAGGAGTTGTTCCTCCCTTCTATGTCAGTTTGAATATACACGAAAAAAATTTACACAATGCCATGTTAGACTCCGGAGCTTCGCATAATCTTATGCCCAAGGTAGTAATGGAAAGATTAGGCTTAGAAATTACTAAACCATACAAGGATCTGTATTCCTTTGATTCAAGTAGAGTCCAATGTTTGGGTTTAATCAAAGATTTATGTGTTAACTTATCTCAAATCCCTGCTAAGAGTCTAGTTATGGACATAGTTGTAGCTGACATTCCCCCTAAGTATGTCATGCTTTTATCAAGATCATGGGGAGCCAAAATTTAGGGAAGCCTTCAAATGGACATGTCTTATGCCACCATCCCTGTTTTTAACCAAAACAAAAGATTATACAGGGAATCTCACATGAAATACATGGTGAGAAACATAGATAAACCAAACAACTCTCCAATCTATTCTATTCAATCAAGTCTAGATTCTTTTATCTTGTACAACGAAGATGAAATCACTCAACAAGATAAGGAAAACATAGACCCAACCAGTTTATCAAAAAAATTAGAACTTCCCTCAAATCAGATACAAAACATTGGCAATCAACAACAACAAGAAAATGAAAATGAGGCAAATATACTTTGGACAATAAACTTTGATGGATCTTGCAATAAAATAAGTGTAGGGGCAGGTGTATGGATTCAAAATACAAATCAAAGTTACTCATATAAGCTAGATTTTCCATGCACCAATAATATTGCTGAGTATGAAGCACTTCTCCTTGGCTTACAGTTGCTTAAACAATTAAAAGCCCATAAAATATCAATCTTAGGAGATTCTGAACTTATCATAAAACAAATCAAAAGAGAATATTCAGCTAGAAACCCAAGACTTAGAGAATATCAAAATGCTGCCCTTGATGTACTAAATACCTTTGAAAAATATGAACTCATTTTCATTCCTAGAGCACAAAACCATTTAGCAAATGAACTTGCTTTCAATGCCAGCAACTGCCAAATACTTGAGATAAATTAACAGTTTAGTGTAAAGGTAAAGCACAGGCATGCAGTGCCTGATAACGAAGATCACTGGCAAGTGTTTGATTCTGACAAACACTTAGATGATTTCTTAAAATCAAAAAATGATTTTTCCATACCAATATCAGAAACCAGCCATAAAGAAAATTGTTTGTATATTGAACAAATCCCAGAAGTTGAAATAACACATTTTGCTGATATACATCATTGTGAGAATCCTTTTGAAGTAGAATTAATTGATAACGCGGACTAGGAAGACTTGGAAGTTTTACAATGCACGAGTGATACAATTCCAAAAGGTCTCACACCTTTAGAACACCTTTTCGACTTTAATGGTGTAGCCAAAGAACCAAGAATGGAGCCTGTGGAAACAGATGTAGAAGAACATAACATAGGTAGCCTAGCAGAACCCAAGATGATTAAACTGTCCAGCACTCTCCCAGCTCACATAAAATTGCAATACATAGAGCTGTTCAAAGAGTTTAAAGATGTTTTTGCTTGGGGATACAAAGATTTGAAATCTTATGATACTAGCATCATTTAGCACAAGATGCCTTTGAAGGAAAATCAAAAGCCTTTTAAACAAAAACTAAGGAGAATAAACCCTGTTTTATTACCTTTAGTTAAGGCAGAAATTGAAAAGATGCATGATGCTGGGATTATAGTACCAATTAGATATTTAGAGTGGGTATCAAACTTAGTTTCTATTAGAAAAAATACAGGGGAAATCAGGCTTTGTATTGACTTCAGAAATCTAAATAGAGCCTCCATAAAGGATAACTACCCCTTGCCCAAGATGGACCATATACTTCAAAGGTTAGTTGGGTCAAAAAGGATATCATTGTTGGATGGGTTCTCCGGTTATAATCAGGTGTTAGTGCTCCCAAGTGATCAACTCAAAACTGCTTTTACTACACCTTGGGGCACCTTTATGTATGTCAAAATTCCTTTCGATTTGATGAATGCAGGGGCCACCTTCCAAAGGGCCATGGACATAGCCTTCTCTGAAGACATTGGCTATTTCATAATCATTTACCTTGATTAAATCACCGTTTTCTCAAAAACTGATGAAGAACATTTGATTCACTTGAGAAAAGTTTTTGAGAAGTGTAGGAATTTTGGCTTGTCTTTGAATCCCAAGAAGACACTATTTGGTCTCCAAGAAGGAAAAATTCTTGGTCATATAATTTCAGAAGAGGGAATCAAAATATACCCTAAAAGGATAGATGGCATATTGCAAATCAGCCATCCAAGAAGCCTCAAAGAATTACAATATTTCATTGGAAAGATTAATTTTTTGAGGAGTTTTATCCCCAACCTTGCTGAGCTATTAAAAAACATTACAAATATGCTCAAGAAAGATGTAGGTGTAAAATGGACTTTACCAGCTAAACAATCATTTGAATTGGTTAAACAAGCTCTCACTCAAACACTAGTCTTGATTAGTCCAGATTTCACCAAAGACTTTTATATCTTTTCTTTTGCATCTGAGCATACAATACCTGCAGTTTTACTTCAAAAGAATGACTTGGGGCGAGAACAACCAATATCCTTATTTAGTAGGGCCTTAAGAGATGCTCCTCTCAAATATAACATCATGGAGAAGCAAGCCTTAGCATTAGTGAAAGCATTAAAAGACTTTAGAGTCTACATTCTACACTCTCACATAATTGTTTTTGTTCCACATACTGTTGTCAAGGATATTCTAAGTCAAGACCTTGATGGTAAAAGGGGAAAATGGATTGCAACCATTCTTGAATATGACTTAGAAATTAGGCCCACCAAACTGATTAAAGGACAGGGATTAGCCAAACTCATGGCTGAGTCAAACTTCTAAGCACTAGATATGAATATGGTAGATGTGTTGGAAGAAGTAGAAGAATTCATTGCCCCTTTCATTGAAGAAACATTTTTGAATTCTCCTTGGTATGCTGACATTATTTATGTGCTTTTGTATTTGAATGCCCCCCCTTCTTTGTCTAAAACTAAAGCTAGATTTTTGAAACAGAAAGCTTTAAGTTATTGCATATTAGATGGTGTATTGTATTGGAAGAATGTTGTTGGAATTTTGCTTAAATTTTTACTTGAAGATGATGCAGGGAAAATCATGCATGAGTTACATGAAGGAGAATGTGGAGGACACCTCTACTGTAAGGCCACAACAAATAAAATTCTTAGATCTGGTCACTATTGGCCTACCCTTTTCCCAAACACTCAGAAGTTAGTCATGTCTTGCCATAAGTGTCAAATTTTTTATGGCAAAATAAAACTCCTTCCCTAACTGTTACATCCTATCAGTGTTGAGACACCCTTTCAACAATGGGGCCTGGACTTCATTGGGGAAATTCATCCATCTTCATCAGCCCAACATAAGTGGATCCTCACTGCCACTGAATTATTTACCAAGTGGATAGAAGCTATACCCTCTAGAAATGCTAATGATTCTGTCATTATCAAGTTCCTTGAAATAAATATCCTATCCAAATTTGGTTGTCCTAGAAAAATCATAACAAATAATGTTGTTGCCTTCAATTCTAAAAGAATGGTTGATTTTTGTCCCAAATACCACATTACCTTGGGCCACTCTACTGCCTACTATCCTTAAGGAAATGGATTAGCCGAATCCTCCAATAAGAGCCTCATCAATATCATAAAAAATCTATTGGAGCAGAATCAGAAGTCATGGCATAGTAAACTGGTTCATGCCTTATGGGCTGATAGATTAACTACAAAGAAGTTAATAAATATGTCCCCCTATCAGCTGGTCTATGGCATGGATGTAGTCTTTCCCACTTCATTGGGAGTTCCAGTCATGAAAATCCTTCAAGAAGTGCAGATTGAAGAAAATGATATGCAGAGAAGAATCAACCAAACAATTCATTTACAGCGGACTAGAGAAGAAGTCTATGAAAGAACATAGTTAGTCCAAGAAAATATCAAGAAGCTATTTGACAAAAGGACTAAGACAAACAATTTCCAAGTTGTAAATGTTGTTCTTAAATGGGATTCAAGAAGGGAAGAGAAGGGAAAACATGTCAAGTTTGAGAACTTGTGGAAAGGACCCTATATTATTCATGCTGAGAGGGGTCACAATGCATTTTTCCAAAAAGAATTGAATGGAGAATACCTATATGGAGGTCCTATCAATGGCAGGATGCTCAAGCATTACTTCTGCCAAGAGTCATGAGTTTCAAAGAATTTCATTTTCCATTGTAAATATCATTATTAAACATTGCATTCAAAGTTAGAAAAATAAAAATCCAAAAACAATAGAAAAGAGAAAAGAGGGCAGATTGTAAAAACAAGAAAGGTACAACCCCATACCAAAAAGAGAAACAAAGGCTGAAAGTGTGCAAGCTCAAATTCCACTCCTAAAAAACACACTTCTAGTTAGTCATACAGCCTAATCATGACTGATTAGTTTTTCAATTTAATGTTGATAGGTTAGTGAATTAGATTCGCCAAACTGCTCAATCTTGGCTTATCAATAAGGTAGATTAGGTTAGAAGAAAGAAGGTTCAAACATGCTCAAAACTTGAACCTATGAGATTAATGAAGAAATGGTTCTAATAAACTCAAAACTTGAACCAGGGAAGAGAGAAGATAGCTCAAAATAAATTCAAAATCAGAGCTGAAGAAAAAGAGAAGGAAGTTTTAATTTTTAGATCTTAAGCCTTTGCATTTTGTTTTAAATTTTCTGCCAATTTTAGTCTATGTGTAGCTTGTTTTTATGCCATAGATCAACAACAAGTTAGATTGTTCAATCCTGGGTTGTTTGCTTTTAAATTTCTGCTTTTGAATTTAGAGAATAAAAGTCTGTCGGACAGTCTAATCCTGACAAACAATAGTTAGGTAGAGAAGCTTATGAACTCAACTGTTTAAACTGAGTTCATGGAGGAATAAGATTAGACTTAGATTAGTTTTTTTCTTTTCAAAAGAATAAAATGTTGTTGAAGAGAGTTTTCCAGTCTAAATGCACTTTGAAAAGAAGAAAAAATGTTAGGATCATTAGGAATGGGTAGCTAGACTTGTTGTTTTGACAGAATTCCATTGTTCTAAATTACTGCAGAGATCATCAAAAAGAAAGGTTGCTGCCCAATGGATTAAGGCACTGGTTTAATGAAAGCCAGAGATTTGCTACTGAGGTTCTAGACACCTAAAGAACCAGTTGCCTTCCCCAAGTGGAGCCACTGTTAGCCACTGATAAATTCTGTTATACCAAAAAGTGGCTAATTTTGTTCTTCAAAAAATCCAAGAGATAATTCCCCTTTGAGAACCTATCATCCTTGAATTTTTTATGAATATAACTAATTCTTTAGTTAATCTTCACTGTTGTTTCCCTTATAAACCTAAAAATCTGCTATCTACTAAGAGAAAAAACTGCTCAAGAGGCTTCTTTTTCCCTCATTTTCACTTCTCCATTTTCCTTCTTCACTTCATCCATAAACCCTTCCATTTGCCTCTCATTCCTTCGAATTTCCCTTTAAAGCCTTGTAAAATCCCTTTATAAGGTTTAAAATCCCTTTTTTCACTCTTATCGAAACCCCCAAAATCCTCTGAAAATCCTTAAAAAATCCTAAAAAACAGTCTTATTGCAGTAAGGCTTTAGGCCCCTTTGGCTTTAGCCCCAGCTCCTTTATCCCGCATGAAACCAGAGCTCCGACCAGCGCTAAGGCCCAATTGCAAATTGGAGTTTCTGTTAACGTTTTCCCTTTTTTATTCTAAAAATCCCCGATGCGATGAGTTTTCTCCCTTTCAACCCCAGATCCAATCTTCGCCATTGATCGTTATGAATCCAACAGCCAGCGCTAAAGTCACATCGTGCCCATAATCTTCCTCCATAACCCCTCCAATTAAATCCCCACCGTTGATCTTACTCCCAGATTTGATGGCTAGCACTTAATCGCACCACTCAAAATATGAAGCGCCATCCCTTTGGCTCCTCCGATTATGCGACCTCCGATCTAATCTCGATCGTTCGTTCCTACAAATTTGATGACTCAGATTTAATCACCCTCCGCCATACCCCTCCGACATTAAAACCCACAGATTCATCCTGACCGTTGATCTCTCTAAGATCTAAGGGCCCGCGCTTAATGGCATCAACCCATTCTCTTTGTGCCTTCCTCTCTCCTCCGCTGATTCACGAGCTTTCGATTAGATTTGGGCCGTCCGTTTCATAGATCCGACGGTCTAGATCAAACCTGAATCCCTTTGTCATTTCATAAATCCCCGCAGTTCAAACTCTTCAGCAAAGATCTACCGTTGATCTCTGCAAAACAACAGTTCACATTTACCCAATCACCACTCGAAACCCCTGCCTCATATTCGTTTCAGTGCCCCATCATTTAATCTCGGCCGTTCATTTCTACGATCTAACGGTTCAAATATGACTCGGTAGGCCCAATTACTTTGGGACCTACCTCCCCCATCGATGAATCCTAACCGTCCATTCCTGTGATCCGACGGTCCAGATCAAAACCACCTTGGCCCTGCCCACCATCTCTTGCCCGCGCAACTTATCTTATCGCGCTCTCATCTCCACCATTGGATCTACCCGCCTTTCATCCAACGACTAAGACTCCATATCGCGTGATTTTGAGTCCGAAAGTTAATTCCTAAAAATTACGCGATATGGGCGGTTTTTAAAGGACACATGTCAAATGGCAACCTATATCGCGTTTTTTTTGAGAAATTTTAAAAACTGCTTTGGAGCAGCGTGACACCAGTGGTTTTTACAGCCGAAACCACCTTTCCCACTTACATTACATTTTCTTATTTTAAATTTCCGCCATTGATATCTAAGATCTTACGGTCTCAATTTAATCTCGCCATTAGTTCATTGCCCTCCATCCTTCTTCCAAGAAATTTCATTAAAGAATCTCTGTCGTCGATCTCTGTTGGTTGGTCTAATCCAACGGCCCAGAATCGTTCTGCAACCCCATATTTCATTAAACCCTTTTCACCTCCGCCAAAGGTTTTTTGCCCCTTTTCATTATATTTTCCTCCATTTCCGTTATAATGTTACCCCCTTTGCATTATAAAAACCCAATTAATCTCGGTCGTTGATCAATCTAATCCAACGGCCCAAACTTAATCCAAACACCGCCTATCCAACTGCCTCCCCATCAACCCATTGAGAAATCTCAATCGTCGATTAGTCCGGATCGACGGCCACGATTTAACCTAACCTCCAAATCAGCCTTATCCCATTTCTTCACAGATTTTCTTAACTTTTATGTGTTTTGTGCAGGTTTTCAAGGTTTCTTCATAAGTTTTAAAAGAAATCAAAGGCCAGGGATGACGATCCCCGAGGCCACTATCAGTAAAAAACATGAGTATACAGGGTTCGAACAATCAATTTTACCATGTCTCATGAACATTGGTAATATTATAAAGACCCTTCGCGCACCTGCAACACAGCGAAAACACAGTCAGAGACCATTTATTGAAGAAAATCAGCATTGAAGATAGAAGATCAAAGAGTATCAAGGTTTAAAGTTAAAATCAGATTTCTTAAGAGGATTAAGGCATAAACTCAGAAAATCAAATACCTGATCCACAGTCAGTAGAGTATGAAGACCCGAAGATGAAGATTAAGCCAAATTAGGCCTAAAAACACAGAACTTTAGTAAATTAAAGGTGTTTTAGGAAAAAAAAGAAAATCTATCAATCCGAGAAGCCTCCACTGCCGCATCAGAGGCTAATTGGATCCTCTCCAGCTACCAAAAGCCACCTGCAGCCTAAATAAATCAAGAGAAGGCCTACTTATTGCTTAAACAGAAGATATTTGCATAAAGACACCTGAAAATTTATTACCAAAGAAAGAACAAATTCTGAAACTATCAGGGAAGTTATTGTAAGGGATAAGTAAGCCTCGAAGTCAATCTTTTTTCCCATTAATCCTTAAAAAGCATAAACATAGTAAATGAAACAGAGTTGTAATTCGATGCATTCCTGCCTTATGTCTTGCATGGTTTTCGAGGCTAGGAGTTGCATTTAGTGTAGAATTTATTACACTTCAATCCTAAAAACTCTTCCACCTCCTCATTTCTTCTATAAATACTTCTAAAGAAGATGAGATATGGGTTGGATGATTGTTCACTAGTTGTAATACTGAAACTCTTTGAAATAATACATAGTTTGTCTGAAGTTGAGGAAGAAATTGAAGTCTTGGAAGCCTGATGATGATGTTGCATGCTTGTTCTTGAGAAGGCTCTATCATTGGATCCATGCGTTTGGCTATTGGTGAAGTACTCTGAACTGTTTAATGTTTTCTCCTGTTTTCATTTTGTTCCATAAATGCTTACTACATTAGGATGAAAGTTTTAGGCTAAGAAATGACTCCTAGAAGCACCTTAGACTTGTTCATCCTTCACTGTTTTATGTTTTCTTCTGCTGAGGTATTTTAGAATATTCAATCTCTCTCTTTAGTCCTCATGCTTGTTTATTTCTATAATAGCTCAAATAGTTAGTTTCAGCATGATTTATGGTTTTCCCTGCTTGTCTGCTATCACTTGAAAGCTGTTATTGAAGTCTCCCTTTGAAGCACCATTGTCTTAAGTTAGCCAAGGAGGTATGTTTTGATCATGCCCTTTGTCCTTGCTTGAAAAATTGTTTTGAAGGTCTTTATAGTTTTGATCATAGATGTTTTTAGGTGTTCCCTCTTCTATGATTGAAATTATCAGTGAATCTTCTATGTTTTCTAAGTCATTTGAAATAAAATCTTTGAGGAAATAGGATGTGCTCCCGAATCTTAGATTTCATTTAAAAAGTTGTTTTGAAGTCATTATTTGCTTAAAGTGTGGTTTGTAGAATTCATTGTTAGCCCTATCTATCAAATACCTCTTTATTGTTCAAGTCATGCTTTCAAATTCCCTTTGTTGAGAATTCAAACTCTCTTTCCCAATCATTGATGTCCATCTCATTGACAAAACCAAAGGATCCTGTGGCCAAGTTAGATTTTCCCTTTGATATCCCATATCCATTGATAAGTTTGTCATAACCTCTTCTTGACTCCTTTGCCCAATCAATCTGATGTTTCTCCTTTCTACCTATCTTTCCTAGACTTTCATGTTCTGCTATGTCATTCAACCAAACAAACAAACAAACACTTGCACTTAATAACTAGTCTAAAATCAATACTAAAAGAAAACAAGATAAACCTTTGCAAAACAAACATTTGAGAGATCCCTCTCTGAGAATAGGAAGACTAGATCTTGGAACTCTAAAGATTGGTTTGATGTTGCCTTGTCTTTTGATTTGCCAAATTATCAAAACACAGGACCCCAACAATAAGTATACTCTTGCTAAAAATACTTTAACTACAAAAGTTTCTCTCTCTTAGGCTTGAAAACAGGAATATATAACATAGAAAAAGAAGAGAGGATTTTTTTTTCCTATATATATAATGGAGGAGAAAATTAAAGGGGATTTTGACACACACACACACATTTGTTATTTATTTTTAGCATTGAGGTTTTGTAATTTTTATTTTTGATTATAAACAATTTTCTTTTGGGATATGATTCTTGAGAATAAAATGGAGTGATAGAATAATGCATGAAGGAATGTTTGAAAATTTCAAACATGAGTTATTTTTGTTTAACTTCTTAATTCCCTAAAGATAGGAAAGATGACCAAATTTAAAAGAAAGTACGGTCACACTTGATGAGACAAAGAGAAAAAATCAATATTGCTTGAGAAATGAATGACTCCATGCAAGGGGTTGGAGAGTTGATGAGGCACATGCAGATGTATATTAAATGAGCCTTAGATGTGATGAGACACTTAGGGATGTGAAGCAATTGGGCTTAAGAGATGAAGAGGTGAACAATGACAAGGAGCAAAGGGGCTTGAGTGTTGTTGTAGAACTCAATAACAAAGGTCAAAGGGGATTTAGATATGAGGACGCATATGATAAAAAGGTTTGAGATACCTACTAGGTGAGGAGAACTTAATGAAAAATAGAAAAGGGACTAGAGAGATATCAAGAAACTAGACAAAGACTTAAATTAACGAGTGGCATTGAAATATATTCACAATGTGGGAGAGTCATATAAACAAGTCAACATTGATATTTATATCATTAATGAGTTGAATTTGAACATGTTAATGCATTTGATTTTTATAAATTTTAGATTATAAATGCATAAAATACAATTGATGTACATTTGAGATTATTATGTTAAAAAAAATCGCTTTAGTGTGCTTAAAAAAGTTTAAACTTATTTTTTAACATATATATTATAGGAACACTTCTTTGAATTGTGTGTAGGGTATTATCATATGAAAAACAAAAATAATGTAATACACTAAGGATTTCATAAAACTTAATATACATTTATAGTGAAAATCTACTAGGTATCCTAGATATGAATATGCTACCACACACAAGATATTCGAGAATAAGATAGAAAATCCCCTTTACTTGATTATATAAAAATTCCCCTAAGGTAGGGAAAATCCTTAGGATGATCCTTTTGGAAGGAATGCATTTGTGTACACTCACCTCTTAAGTTTGGGTAACCTCTTAATGAAATAAGCTCCAATTGCAATATTTTTCCACACATCTGACAAGGAGAAATCCATCCCCATTTATAGATAACAAGATAACCCTAATTAGAACAACCACCTAACTACCTTATGGACCTTCCTTAATGGGTACACATTACATTTATTCAAACAAGCTATCATAATGGGCCTTTTTAATAATAACAAGCACAATGCACTTAGTCCACCTTACATTGAATAACCTTAGTTATATTATTCTAATGGGCCATTTTCCCCTCCATTACACTCATAGGGATGACTCAAACAAAATTGTATTGACAAGAATTTTGTAGAGAACATAGATGAAACTAAAATTGATGTAATGATAAGTATTTCCCAATCAAATTAAATAATATGTAAGTAAAAACACATTTCAAAAATTAACAATGATATCACAAGGTCAAATTTTGTGTGCTTTGGTAAAGCAAAAAAAATGTTAAAATATTGTTGGATAATTGGGTGTTGAATCTAGCCAAGATGATAAGATAACGAGGAGTTATCAAAAATCATAGTGAAGATGCCCTCCCCATATGTGGAGATAGGTAGTCCACATATGTCAAGGATGCTCGTAGAGAAATAATAGAAAGTATTGTTGCATTAGAAACCTTAATAAATCATTTAATGCTAAGGATGGAAAAAATATTAAAAATACGGACTAGGAAAACAATACATAAGAATTAAAAATTAGGTTTTAATTATATGAGGATGATAAAATTTCGTGATAGGCTATTATTCGTAGGAATTTTCCTGAAGTAAACTAACAAATAATATCAAGGCTATGGTTTAAAAGTCTTGGTATCTAATTCTCATGTTTTACCAAATGAAAAGGATGTCACGTGACATAATATATCAAGTTGTATCTATGAACTATATACAAAACATAAATAGATGTTCGTCAAGGTGATTTTTTCCAAAATTTCAAGATAGTGATACTCACATTAAGATTACATTTAGCATATTTTTGAAACTTAAACCATGGTATATAGATTTATCATTATTTGTGATACATGTTATTGTTGTTGCTACTATGTAAAATTTAAACTATATTATAACGCATGAATTTCTAGATTTTGGAAAACAATAATGAAATCATAACTCTCCTCCCATTTCTCATGAAACTCTCCTCCCATTTCTCATGAATTTATATCCATTTATTATGGCAATGAAAATGTGATAATTTTATTTTATAAAAAAAGGTTAGTAAAATTATGATATTGCTTTCTTTGATTTTAAGGAATTTAGTGAACTTAATAATTTTTAATTGTTAGAGATATTTGTCAAGTGGTAGAGATATGAATATCTTACTTGTGATTTTGTAGGATATTTATGTAAGTTTTAACCTTATACAAGTAATCTTTGCAAACAAACTCTTTTTAAAACATAAAATATATAACGGTAAGCACATAATTTAAAAAAAAAAAGATGTTATCTGAGAAATCTAAACTTGCAAAAACCAATAAATTCTTTTTCCTTATGTATTATGTACAATATTGTAATACAACATACATCCCACATCATACATGAACTTCCAATCCAACAGTAGTTCCTTAAATGAAACTACAAAACCATGGGATGTACTACCATTTGCCAAAAAACCACTTTTTGCAAAAATGCGGGCTGGAAATCACAAAAAATGGATGAAAAAAGTCATCCATTATTTATTTATTTATTTTCCATGATGTTACCATAAACCCTATGTATGGGGATACTACCACCCTGCATAATCCCCCAACCAAGGGGGGCTAGTTAGGACCCCCCTAATTCTTACAGTGCATATACGTTGTGCAACGGATATAACACATACCCAACATTCCCCCATTTGTTGTGTTCTTTACATATGGGGGAACAAGAGTACACAATAAAAAAATCATATTAGTGATGCCCATTGTTTCTCTACACCAAGATAAATTTTTAGCACTCATATATTTTGTTAATGCATCTGCAAAAATATTCGAAGTGTCCACCTTTACCAACGACATATTCTTATCTTCAATCATATCCTTCTTGAAGTGACATAGAAAATAAATATGCTTTGCATTTGAATGATAAGCATGGTTCTTCATCAATAAATTTAACTTTGGTTTTCAAAATCAATCATGATAGCTTGTTGTACCAACCCCATACCTGACTAGAATATCTATAAACAAATTTATTCCTTTCTTATATGAGTGCTTGCCATGTATTAAACTTTCATAGTTAAAAGCTTGTACATATTGTCTCTTACTTATCCAACTAATTTCTCCTCCAAATAGGATAAACACATACCACTTGTACATCTTCTATGATCTAAATCTTCAACCTAGTATACATCAACAAAGCCATAAATTCCCAGAACTCTATCCAATCCTAGTCTTCCTTGGTAGCACAATCCACATCCAGTAGTGCCATGCAAATACCTAAAACTTCTCTTCATTGTCGTTGAATGCTCCTTCCCTGGTTTTGACATATACCTGCTCAATACATCTACTGCATGTTCAATGCTTGGCATGGTACAAGCTATATACATACTTCAACTTCTAATTACACTAGCATATGGAACATGGGTCATGTCCTCTTCCTCTTCCTGTGTCATAGGACACTTTTCTACATATAACTTTAAACATACATGAATAAACACCTTCATTAGTTTATTTTCTTTCATATTAATCCTCTGCAATATTGTCTTGACATACTTTCTCTAATTTAACAAGATTTTCCTCTTTTCCTGATCTCTTTTAACTTCCATTCCAAATATAAAATTTGCAACATTAAGATCCTTCATGTAAAATTTATAGGACAACTAAGATTTCACTTCTGGGATGATTTTCCTATATTTTCCAATCAACAACTTATCATCTACAAACACTACCAAATAAATATGATGCTCACAAGCTAATTTAAAATACACACAATGGTCTGCTTTGCTTCTTGTGAAGCCAAGTCCCTATATATATGTATCTAATTTTTTATACCACATCCTCGGTGACTGCTTCAACCCATCCAAGGAAATTTTTAGCTTGCATAAGAACGCTTTCTCACACTTCACTATAAAGCCTTCTGGCTACTTCATGTATACCTCTTCTTCCAGATCCCCATGTAGGAATGCTATCTTCACATTCATTTGTTCCACTTGAAATAAAAAGCAACAACAACAGATGAAAGAAATATAATAGAAGCTAGCTTTGCAACGAAATAAAAAATATCACCAAAGTCAATTCATTGCACATGGGAATAACCTTTTTCTATTAACCAAGATTCACATTTCTCCACTTTTCCTTGTGCATTCAACTTATTCTTAAACGTCCATTTTCTTCTAATGGGTTTTCTTCTAGCCGATACACTAGAAGGAAAAGACCCTCTAGTGGAGGTTATAAAGGAGGTTTTTAGTGTTATAAAATTGTCCAAAATTGTCAATTTTTTTTTTGCTACAACATCTGTTTTTGGTAACGGAGGTTTTGATGGAGCTTCTAATGAAACTTCAACACAACTAAAAAAAACTGGGCAGCCGAAGGTTTTTACAAATGGTTTTCTCATTGGTGCGCTCATCATGTGTGAACGCACCAGTGTGTTTTAACTTGTATACATCGGTACTATAAAAATACCAAGCCCCAGGATGGAAAACAAATTTCGGAAGCCCCGAGGCATTTAGCAACATCCCGGTGCATGTTACCCACAAATATGCACTAGGCTGATAAAAGGTGCATGCACCAGCGTCGTTAAGGTGTAAAAACACATCAGGCAGTTAAGTTGTTAAAACACAATGGGACATTAATTTATAAAAAGAATCAGCGCGTTAAAGGCAAACCATACTGGTGCATGCAACACCTATCCGCTCGGGTCGTAGTTGTCGATAAAGCGCACCGGGCGTTCTAATTGGTATTGGTATTTGCGATGCTAATAGGTTGCAGAAATGCACTGATGCGTAGTATACAAATGCACCTATGCACAATATCATACACACACCGATGTTCATTTTCTATTTTTTAGAAACATGGACCTGTGACAGTGCAATTATTGTGATTTTTTAAAATTCACTATTCATCAAAAGTCGACACATATCTTATAAAAGTATTCATATCAATTAATTTTTTATTAATGTATTTGAATGTGATGTTTGGATGAATTTTTTATATGATATCATCAGATTTCACATCTCTTCATTATAATATTTAATCATCCATATATTTAATGAGTGGTGTAACATTTCACAGCGAAAATGGAGAACACAATAGAATAAATTAAAACATATTATATATATATATATATATATATAAAAGACACTCTTTGTCATACAAAATGGGACAGTTATTGGTATCCCTTTGTCTTTTAATTGGGACACTATGTCCATTACATTAAAAAAAATGTCTGATTTCATAGACAAATATTTCAAAAAATACAACGCCTTGCTTTGATATCCAAATATATTGATCATCTTTCTTCGATGGAATTGCTATCACTGCTCGAGCTACTTCCATGATTTGGGTTATTTGGATGAATGTTTTGTTCATTGTGTTGAATGTTTTATTCTTTTTAAAGTTTCGTATACCAACATAAAAATAAAGTGTAATGAGTGTCTATACATTGGCGATAATAATGAAAATTTCAATATTAAATAATATAAATCAATGTAAATCAAAAATAAATGTACCATAGAAAGAATTGAATCATGAACTATACATATTCTTTCAAAACAAAATTTCATGCCATCTTTCAACAATTCATTTGTTGGTGCAGTTCCATACTTTGTTTCTTGCAAGTTTTATACCCTATAACAAATCATAGATTTACTATAAAAGATTTTTTTGTTCTATTAATTATAAATGAATCTAAGTAAAACAAGATGGATACTTACAAATTACACAATTAATTTCTGATATGCCAACATATGCTGACAACCCATATTTAATCCAATGTTAATCAATTATTCAGATGGTTCTTCTTTGTATGTTAGCACCTGTCTGAAGACATTCAATGATAATTGTTGTAAAACAACTTAAAATATACAAAAAATGAAATCTAGTTAAGTTGTTATAAGGAAGTAACAATTACTCACAAACATAGATGTCAACCCTTTCTTCCATGTCGTCTTGTTTTATGTGCTGAATGGGTTCCATTTCCTTTTCTTTTATACAAGAAAACACTCGAAAATTAATATTTGATGCTAAATTATTTATTTGTTGTACCTAATCGAAAAATTCAATGATTACATATTACATTTGAAGCACATTATTGTTGATATGGCTCCACGTGTGATGAAATTATGTCCATTTCTCTGACCATCTTCTTTTACACCTTTTTGGACAATCCTATTGGCATATTTCTGATATCAACTCATTCATCCTTTGATATTTTCATAATATTCCTGAAAAAGTAACATGACAATAAACTATTTAATTTTTATATTGATATATGAAAACTAAATATAACAAAAGTGATATTTATAAATGATTTCTTTGTAGTACTATATACATATAATTCTAGAAAAAACATTTAAAATAATATTACTTTTTCAATCCTTTTTTGTTGTTGTTGTATGTTTTTTCTATTAAAATTCTGACATGTCTCATCGACCAATTCTTTGGAAACTCTTCTTGCAGTTTAAATAAAATTTGATTCTTGGAATCATTGGATTTATTTTTGTATTATAAGTGGAAAGAACATCTATACATTCATTCCACTAGATCCCTCAAAGTTTTGTAAAAGTTTTTCCCACTTTCGTTAACCTCCAACACCACTCCAGATGAGCTAAGGAGCAATTCATTTTCAATTGCATGTTCTATTTTTTTTTCTTTTCTTAGAACAACATTCCTTTTATTCACCGTTGGTACCTATAGAACATTAAATATATATGAATTAATAGATTTTTTGAAACATGTTATCTAATATTTTTAATTATATTACTAATGAAAATTCAAAAAAGAAACTCATATTGGATCGATAGTATTTTTTCATTCACCTAATTCATTTTTCTGCAATTTTTTCATCAATATTTATGATCTTGTGGTCTTAGATCAGAAAGAATCTTATCGATATTTGTCATTTTGTGGCTCTACGTGATACACACTAAACAATACATATTAGTTAAACTTACGTATAGTTCAAAATTAAAAAAAAATTGTAAAGAATTTACAAAGAACTTTCCTTTTTTGCTTTTCTGGATGTCCTATCAGTATTTTTGTTACTTAAACTCTTGTTAGCCATTTATTTATCAATATAAAAGTACCATTCATTAATATATTCTATAAATAATTCATATACATTTAAGGTAAAAAAATATATCTAGAAAATGGTGCGACTTTCACAACTTACATACCGAAAACGGTGTTGTAGGTTCTTATAAACACATCACCAATGCAGTAGAAACACCGTATGGTTCTCTTTGTAAATAGTAGACCCAATGTGTTATATTAATACCGAAGCATCGATTAACATAACCATAATTTAATAAAAAACTAGTTTTATCAATACGCGCCTGGTGCGCTATACTACAATCGCACACCGATGCACTATTTTAAACAATGCGCACCCACTAACAAAAGATGTTTTTTTTTAAATTGTGCAAGGGCTGACAAGGATTGGGATCCAACCCTGCAAGTGGTCTTGCTGGTTAGATGCCATATGCCTGTATATATAGTAATACAAACCCTTTAAATCTAAAATTAAAATCCCTAATTGTGAAGTCACATAAACAAGAAGAAGCAAGGGTTTAATGTAAGAATGGATTTTTTTGTTTTTTTGTTTTTTTTGAATTTTAATTAAATGTGAATAGGAATAGATATTGTAAATTATTTTATTAGTAAAATTCACAGTAAAATTTAAATTTTTTACTATGCATGTATTAAATCTAACGAAAACTGTAAAAAAAACAATTATTACAGTAAAATTTCACAATTTTACTATATTGCAAGGTTTTTGTGTGAATAATCAGATGTTTCAAATTATGGTTCTCTGAATAGTGTTGTTGTTTGAAAGAATTTTTTTGCTCCACAGTGCTCTCATACTCTCTTGCTCTAGGTATCTCTCTCATGCAAATCCCTCCCTGAAATTTTTCGCAAAAATAATGAAATATTGAATCAATTTTACTATTTAAAGAACTTTTTTTATGAAATTAGACTTTCAAAAATTATTTACCCCTCATTTTTCAGTTTACTGCTTTTTTTACACTTCAAAAAAATAAAGTTTCACTTTTTTTTTCCCCTATATTCGGTGCGTTTGTTAACTAACAGAATTTGTGTGTCCGGTAATAAAACCACACCAGTGCGATTAATAGTACATTAGCACCGATAACTATAACTCCTCTTTTAAGGCACCAGAATTACTTTTAGGTATGTACACAAAAATTTATTGTTGATTTTTCTCAAATGCAGGGAGAAAATACCATAAGTATATCAAATGGACAATTCTTCAAAATCCATCTCGTTCCATAATATTTCTCAAAGTCCATCACATAGTTCTCCCTATCCATCTCCAAATGTAATTACTTCAGATGTTATTTATATTTTCATTATCTAATTGAATTTATTTATTTTATCCATGTCAATCAACTAAATAAAATTAATGTATACAAATTTTCAAGTTCATGTAGATTTAGAAACGAGTTCAGATGCACAAAATATTCGAACTGTTCTAAAATGTTGGAAGCTCTTATCAGGAGTAGCATACCGCAAGGAATAGTTGGTAGATGAAAATGGACAACCGCTTCACCCTGCCATGCTATCTTGTGGCTACAATCCTCGGACAATGATGGTAATATTTTTTTGGAATAATGTAATTATTTCAACGCCAAACCAATTAATCATGCATTGACATGCTTACTAATTGATATCATCGATTTTGTACTAATCATGTTCAAATATATTTTTTGAAATTATTAGGATTCTAGTGATGATGAGTGACCTACCTACCATATTCCGTTGCACCCCACGACAATGCCAAATCGAGAGAAGGTTGAATTAAGAGAAAAAATCAGAGAGGAATGATACCAATAATGGTTGAATGAACCATCTATTTAATTCCCACTATGTCTAGATTCACCAATTAGGAATGAATACAACAATATTAATTCTTCACAAGCTGGCAATGGAAGCAATGAAATAGAGGTTTGTATAGATGATTACTTAAGGGATACGACTTCCATGGAGACAATGTTGTTAGATGCATTCCAGAATGATGATCACCTAGGGGATGATGCTCATATCACTGATACATTTTTCGAAGGCCTTAAATTTGCTTCCACCACCCCTCTCTTTGGACGATGTTACTGTACAACTTGAAAGAAAAGTTTGGCATGTTGAATACATGTTTCTCAGAAATTTTGAGGTAATTGACCATCAAGTCCCTTATATTTTGAGAAATATTGTCACACAATCAACATTACAAATGGTCAGTTTTATGAACGTTAATAATTATTGGCATTGTACATTTAATATTTTCCATGACCAACTACAAGTTATTCAAAGATAAGGTTCTTCCAAGTGATAATGTCTTGCTCGGTAGCTGCAAAGAGGCAAAGAGATTGTTGAAATTGTTGGGTGTTGAGTATATATCATATCATGCATGTCAAAATGATTGTATTCTATATAGAGGAGAATATGTAGACAAAGAGATATGTCTGAAATGTGGGCATGGTAGGTATGATAAATCAAGAAAGAAGGGTAAATCATGTGGTCCTCCTTTTAAGATATTGAGGCACATTCCTATAATCCCAAGGATTCAAAGGCTCTTTTGTTGCAAAGAATTAGCTATGTTGCAGGGATGGCATGCCTCACATAGAAGTGAGTTGGGAGTTATGCGAATCCCAACAGATTCAATAGCCATGAAGCATATAGAAGATACATGGCCCAAAAAATTCAAGGATGAAGTACGAAGTCTACGACTCAGCATAGCCATGGATGGCATCAACCCATATTCCCTCCAAAACACCAACTATTCTGTTTAGCCTGTAGTAGTGATCAATAAAAATACCTCCCCATGGTTGTCCATGAAGAATTAACATCTTATGTTGGCGCCCATAGTCCCTGGTAGAAGACAAGTGAAGAATATGGATGTCTACTTACAACCACTGGTAGACGAATTGAAGGAATTATGGGATTGGATAAATGTATATAATGTATCAAGACCCATCGCATTAGAGAGGATTTTTACAATCTATGGAATATGTGCTTACAAAACACATGATTATCCAGGCTTAGGAGTTTGCTCTTGTAAATTACATTTTTATTGATTTGTTTATATACGTAACAATATTCTTTCGCATATTAATTATTTAATTCATTGTAATTGTTCTGATCTTCATGATATTATTTAATGTGCCATGCATATTGTATACAATAATTTCGAAGGTCTTGTAACAAAAGGGTATTATGGATGTAAATGTTGTGGACCTTCTCTGAAAACTAAATGGTCCAACGACCTACGAAAGATAGTGTATGACTGCTCCAGGGTATTCCTCCCAGAAGAACACCCTTACAGAAGAGCAACATCCACTTTCAATGGTAAACGAGAGAGAACCCAAAGGCCTGCAATAATGACACTAATTGAATGGTTTAGATCATATGAGAGAGAGAAGGAGAAGGAGTTCATAGAAACGTTTGATTCAAATGGGGAGCCTATGTTCGATGATCCAGAATTCTTCGACACCTATGTTGAGAAATTGCCCATTGGGATGAAAAGGAAATCTATATTTTATAACCTCCCTGTAATAGTCCCAATTAGCCCAAGCTAATGGGAATATACAATTTTGTTTCATTTTTCTGTTGCATGAATAAATGTGTAAAGGAGGACAATAAAAACTCCTAAAAATAGTGAATAAATCAATGCCCCATGTGAACAAGGCTAAATATGGGCTATCTTAATAAAACACCCTTATGTGTGAAAGGGATTCGGACATTTGACTGGGTCAACCATGAACAAATCAACAACGCTGTCTAGAAGAGATGATCCTCATTGATGCACAACGCAGTCTTAGTTGGAGGTGGCACATGTGAAAGGAGCTAAATCATTGAGATGGTTTAGTGTTTTGCAAGATTTCTATCTTATAAAAGAAAGAGGAGGACAACATGAGAGGGGTTGTTGATTGTATTATATTTCTAAATATACTGTCTGTTTAGACATATATCATTCACTTGGTTGTTTAGCAGAGAATAGTGTTGTTTAGCACTGGGTGTTCCTGATCGGTAATCCCTCCTCTTTCTTTGAGAGGCCTCTTGCAAGAGTCTTACTTATCTTGTCCACTATCAAGCAGTTGGCCAAGCTTCATCTTACACCTACAACGTAGATCCTGTTGAGGGTTTGGTTGTACTTGTAAGCCACAGCAAGTGGAGGCTAGATCTACTCAGATCTAGGGCATTCTAGTGCCTCTTTTCAGTGGGAAAGCCTTCTATCCCATTGGCAAGATTGTATTGGATCATTGGAGCATCAGATCCACATCTTGGCATCAGGCCACACTGACCTTAAACCCTACAACGTAGTTTATCTTCCAGATTTGCATTTTTCTGTAAGTGCTGTAGTAAGGGATTTTGGCATAACTTTGGAGAAGAGATCTCTAGTATTGGGAATATGCCCTTCACTGTGGTGATCCATGGATTTTAGATCTAATCCATGTTGTATTCAGATCTGATCTAAATACTCCTATATTTACTTTAGAATTTATGAATATTTTTGCAGATCTACAGCCTTAGATCTCATATCTACTCCATGTGCTTCATGTATTGCTGAAAACCCCAAGGGGTATGTAAAGTAGAGACTCTATAGTGTATGGATCTGTCATATATCTGGTTGTTCATGCATAATTTTTCTCTAGATCTAATTTGTAATCAATAGCTGTTGCAGCATAATAAAAATAACGCTGTCAAGCCTTTTGTAGTGAATATATGTGATTGCAGCACCTATTTTTTAGGGTTTTCTTCTATTTAAGTCTTCTATTTCTTGTAATACATTGTATGGGCCTCATTGTAAATCTGATTTGCTGATGTATATGTAAATTTTGAGCCTCCATATTGGCCTCCTACTTTCATTTGGTTGAAATGCATTATTTATGAGCAGTATTGTTTAGTACTGCTACTTATTCCCATTTGGGGATATTACAGTGGTATCAGAGCAATCATCTTGGCATAGCATGTAAGACGCAAATATGTCTTTAGAAGAAGATCAGCCTCTTACTGAAAGGGAGAAGAGGTATCTAAGAAGAAGACAAAAGAAGTTTGATTACAAAAATGATGATCAAGACAAGGGTAAAGCCCCTGAATCTGGAATTGATGAAGATGGAATGAGTTTGCAAAAACCCTTTTGAAAGCCATGCAAGATATTGCTAGAGAGATCAAAGAGATGAGAATGGACAGAATCAAGGAATCTCCTAAGATATTTCATCTTGGAGAAAGCTCTGGCATATCTCACCACTGCGATGATCAACCATTGAATTGACCACAAGTTTCCCAACACTCCACCTTGCCTACCTTTTTGGCTGTGGGAAATGAAGGGTTATAAGAGAAAGTATCCCTTTAAGACTACTTTGAAGAATATGAGTCTCAAAAACATAGATTCAAATATCACTTGAGTTTTCAAGAGTTATGTCTTCTGAAGGACAAAAGAAGACCAAGGCATCTGCATAGAGATGGTGGATTCACTCAGAATCATGATCAAAATCACTCTATGGGCAGATTATTTATACCCAATTTTGATGGGTCATCTAAGTGTTCTACCAAAGCATGGGTAGAAAAAATTGACATCTACTTTCAGCTGAACAAAGTCCCTGAGATGGAAGCTATCAAGATTGTAGCATTGCACTTTGAAGGTGAAGCACATGACTGATGGTTACATGGCTTGTCTACATTGGGTCATTCCAATGTGACTGCTTATTTAGAGTTCACTAGAAGAGTGGTGGAGATATTTGACATAAGAGATCCAAAAGCACCTATCATGAGCCTTGCAAAGTTGAAGCAATTAGGTAATAAGAGTCTTATATTTCTAAATTTTTGAGATTATATATTATGGTTCCTGACTTGTTTGCAACAATAAGGGTGTAGATTTTCATTGATGGTCTAGATGAACCTATTCATGGGTTGGTAAAGTCTACCAAGCCCACTACCTTGCATGATTCCATTGAGAGGGCTAGAGACCTTCAATATGCCTTGCCAAAAGGAAAGGAAAATTTTCAGCACAAGCCCTCTTTTCTTTCTAAAGGAAAAGAAGAGAAAGTTGCTCCTCCAAAGGAGAGATCATACAAGAAGCCTCTTGATGATGAAGTTTGGAGAGATATAAGGAGAAATAAGTTATGCGTCCCTTGCTAAGAACCATGGGTGCCTAGACATAGATGTGCTGCTGGTAAAACGCATTACATAGAGGTCTTCTCAGATCTTGAAGAAGATGAATATTATGAACCAAGAAGAGTTCACAGCGCTGACAATGTTGAAGGATATCCAACACCATCAGGAGATGGAAATGGAGCATTTTCTCCTATTGGAGGAACTATTGCATCTTTGAGAGGAGTACCTAATTACTTGACCTTAATACTTCAAGGTTCAATAATGAATCAGAGGGTTTCTGTATTGATTGACAGTGGGGCTACCCACAATTTCATTGATGCCCATCTTGTGCAAAGGAGGGCAATACCCACTTATACGTTTGAGGGATTATTTTTTTTGGTCCCAGGAGATAAAAAAGTGCAATGCATGCACTATGTCCCATCACTTTCAGTCACCATGGGATCCTACACTTTGGTGGATCACTTCTTTGTAGTTGACAATCCAGACACCAATGTTATCTTAGGTGTTCAATGGTTGATTACATTGGGGAAAGTCACCACTGATTGGGAGGCTTTGCAAATGGAATGGGTGGAAAAGCAGAGTGGTGAACCTCAAATGATCAAAGGCATGCATACTTACCCCTCACATAACACTTCCACACAGAAAACAAATATGGATTTGCGTAGTGGAAGCAAGGACCTCACAGTGCCATCTATTATGTTCATGATATTTCTACATGGGACACTCTTATATAGTGGAAAACCACTTGGGAGGCCACCTGATTCAGATTTTGTGGGGAAGAACTCACAACTTGCTACTCCAAACTTAGATCTAGGAGGGATTGGAGCACTTGAAGTCAAAGCTACAACACTAGGAGACTTGGGTAAGCTCAAGAAGGAGGGAAATATTTCTCCCTTATCATCATCACCCAATCTCATTTTTGGATCTGCGTTGTGGGAGGAGAAAAAAGGAAGGAATGGCCTTCCAAAACACATATTTGGCATAGGAGATGTCAAGGATGAGATCAACAACAAGACAAACATTTATGTTGATATATCATCAATGCTGTCATTGTTGAGCAGTGTAGATATATACTGGAAATCCCAATTGTTGGTGGATTACTCCAAAGATCTTCACACATGTATGATACTTGATGACCAGCTGCATGAAGAGGGCCACTTAGTCCAAGGAGGAGTCATCTATCATCATGGTAGGATTTTCTTGTCTAGAGCTTCTAAGCTCAAGTAGAAGTTACTACAAGGAGCATACAAAGAGTTGTGTTTCAGCCATATGTATTCCATGAGGATCTACAAGATCATCATGAGGAGCTTTGATTGGGAAGGCTTGAAAGAAGAACTACATAAAAATTTTCAAGAATGCATGAACTATGTGGAGTTGGGGCAGCCATGTGACTTTATGCAAGAGTTATTTCAGCCATCTCTTCCTTCTTTGGAAAGAGGAGAAAGATCCATGCACAACGCCATGTGTATGAGAGACATTGTTGGTGAAGAATTTGATATTGTAAAGCAAGTTTCATTTTCTGATTTTACATATTCTTTCACCATGTTTATGCATGCCATGATTCCAAGGAGGAGTAATGTATCATGAAAATCTCATGGCAAACATTGGGCCACTAAAATTTCTGAATTTGGCCACTCCTTTGATGTGCAAAGGGAAATTTTATTTCATGATGGGTGCTTCCCAAAGGCACCAAACATATCTCACACTTTCAGCCATAGTGAGATGACATGTGCAGCAAGTAAGTGGTGGGGAAACCACTTACCACACCTTGATATGATGCAGGTAGGAGATACACTGCACTGGTACCATATGTGGGACTATGACCCACCTCCTCATGCTCAAATTTCTACTTGTTTATATGTAGTTTTTCTTCCATACCTTTATGATATAGTTGTACTTTTTATGGGTATGTATGGAGGGAGGATGGGAAGCTTGTATGTACCGCATGGGATGGAGACTCTCTATGTGCCTTATGCTACATGTTTCAGGGAGAGTATTGGTTCAACCATGTTTGTTTCATTTGAGTTCTTGACTCCTTGTGGGATGGAATATGTACATCTCATGATGACTTTGGAGGAATAATTCATGGAACATTGGGTTGGTGAACACTTAGATTATGAAGAAAGCTTAACTCATGATGGTGTCACCAATGGAGGTGGAGAAGTGTTGCAGCACTCACCCTATCAATTTCTTGAGGACAAGAAAAAGTTTGGAGGGGAGGACTGTAATATTCCCAATTAGCCCAAGCTAATGGGAATATACAATTTTGTTTCATTTTTCTGTTGCATGAATAAATGTGTAAAGGAGGACAATAAAAACTCCTAAAACCAGTGAATAAATCAATGCCCCATGACAAGGCTAAATCTGGGCTATCTTAATAAAACACCCTTATGTGTGAAAGGGTTTGGGACATTTGACTAGGTCAACCATGACCAAATCAACATCGTTGTTTAGAAGAGATGATCCTCATTGATGCACAACGAAGTCTTAGTTGGAGGTGGCACATGTGAACGGAGCTAAATAATTGAGATGGTTTAGGGTTTTGCAGGATTTCTATCTTATAAAAGGAAGAGGAGGACAACATGAGAGGGGTTGTTGATTGTATTATATTTCTGAATATATTGTTTGTTTAGACATATATCATTCTCTTGGTTGTTTAGCACTGGGTGTTACTGATCGGGAATCCCACCTCTTTCCTTGAGAGGCCTCTTGGAAGAGTCTTACTTATCTTGTCCACTATCAGGCAGTTGGCCAAGCTTCATCTTACACCTATAGCACAGATCCTGTTGAGGGTTTGGTTGTCCTTGTAAGCTGCAGCAAGTGGAGGCTAGATCTACTCAGATCTAGGCCATTCTAATGCCTCTTTTCAGTGGGAAAGCCTTCAATCCCATTGGCAAGAGTGTATTGGATCATTGGAGCATCAGATCCACATATTGGCATCAGGCCACACTGATCTTGAACCCTACAACACAGTTTATCTTTCAGATATGCATTTTTCTGTAGGTGCTGTTGTAAGGGATTTTGGCATAAATTTGGAGGAGAGATCTCTAGTGTTGGGAATCTGCCCTTCACTGTGGTGATCCATGGATTTCATATCTAATCCATGTTATATTCAGATCTGATCTGAATACTCCTGTATTTACTTCATAATTTCTGAAGATTTTTGCAGATCTGCTGCCGTAGATCTAAGATCTACTCCATGTGCTTCATGTATTGTTGAAAACCCCAAGGGGTGTGTAAAGTAGAGACTCTATAGTGTATGGATCTATCATAGATCTGAATTTTCATGCATTATTTTTCTCTAGATCTAAGTTGTAATGAAACATTGTTGCAACATAATAAAAATAACGTTGTCAAGCCTTTTACAGTGAATATATGTGATTGTAGCACCTCTTTTTGAGCGGTTTCTGATCCAGGTGGATATTGGTGGTCACCTGCCTATTCCACTTGGGGCTCCACCATTTTCTATTTCAGTTTTTCAGTTTCAGCACAGTTTACTATTTTTAGCAGTTTTTCGGGTCCTAAACTTCCGGAGCCGTTTTGAGGCCCTAAACGACGTTTTTTGGGAAAACGGAGAGAAAAATGGTTCCATGGATCGATGTTGCTCGTTCCAAATTTGTATTCCTCGGATAGATCTTTCTAACGAGGTATGGTACGCGTCAAACGGAGATCGTATGCCAAAGTTACGCCCCTGGGAAGTTGAAACACCAATTTACCCAAACGGGGCCCATAGTTTTGGCACTTCATCTCCTAGGGTTAGGGTTTTGGTTGTTTAGGATTTCCCATTGTTTCTAAATAATAAATAGGCCCTCGAGCCTCATTGTAACTCAGTTCAGAGGCCCGTAGCCGCCACATCTCTTCTCAGAGATAGCTACCAGCGCCCTAGCTAGTTTTATTTCCATTCTGTCTGTAAGCAAATTTCAGTTCTTTGATATTAATGAAATGAAGTGTTATTTCTGTTGCATCTCTGTATTTATGGTTATATGTTTATTCTGTTGCGTTCCTGCATAAATCCGGATCAGTGGTATCAGAGCGGTCTGCTTTTTCTCGATCCTTCTTTGCATGTCCCCAACGAGGTCGGGGTATAAGTGATTTAGTCATTGATTTGATCACTAATTTAGTCATTCATTTGGTCTTTCATTTTGTCACTGATTTAGTCATTCATTTGGTCATTCATTTGGTCATTGATTTAGTCATTCATTTAGTCATTGATTTGGTCTTTGATTTGGTCATTAAATGTCACAATTAATGACCAAATATACAACAAAATATATTACTATATGATCACCCAAGAAAACCAATTAATGACCAAAGAACTATGACCAACATGTTGGTCGTGTTATAAGATACTGTAAATTAGCTACTAATAGTCATATATATGCAAATTTTAGTCATTGTTTGAAACCAATTATTGACCGAAGAAATGTGACTAAATTTTAGTCGTGTTATAAGATACTGTAAATTAGCTACTAATAGTCGTATATATGCAAAAATTAGTCATCATTTGTAGTCACAAATTTATCATTTGCAGTAGCCATCTATTCATTATATAAATGACTAATTTAGTAGTTTATATTCATTTCATTAATAATCATTCTAAATGATTAATTTAGTCGCATATTCATTTTATTTGTGTTCATTATTAATTAACATAAATTAATTTGTATGATTTAAAAAATGTCATACAATGTGCATGTTCATCTAATATGAAAACACAAAGTCGCATATTTTAATTACAATACTAAACAACATCAAATGCAACTATAAATAATTTCAACTACATAAATTATATTATATGAAATGTTAAAATATTACAATATGAGTTTCCAACTTTATATTAGTTGGACTACAATTTACACATGAAATGATGTTTCATCACTTCAAAATATTATCGTTGTGTTGTCAAGGCATTACAGGTGAATTCACCAACTCTGAAGACTTGATCATCAGTCTTTATATGTGTGTCTTATGCGAGATATTGGTTCTAAAGGTATCACCAAACCAGTTCTCCTCTCTCTTTTTTCATTTGTCGCTCCAATGTTATTGCTCTTCTCTTTTTTCAATTCATGCTTCTTACCATCAATACTGATTTCATTTTCTGAAAACAAAAGAAAATACAATGCACTGTAAGAAATGAAAGACAATGAACACTAGAATACAACATAAATTAGACTATAAATAGTTTATACAACATATACCTTAACATCAACAATGTCAAAGCAATTTTCCTTCAACATCAATTTCTGCAAAATAAATGTCACGTTATTCTTTCCCATTTCTCAACATGCTACATACGATAAATTGAAAATCACATAAAACCAAGAGCAAACGCTTTTCTAACCAAAATAAACAAACAAACAGTGCCTCTAATAAAACTTCATTATAATATTAGCAAATGAAAAGAGAGCTAGTGGACCATTTGTGTTGTTTGACTTTGCCTATTTTTGTTATAAAGTGCTCGAGCTTCAGGAACCAACAAATGTGAGCACGAGCTAAAAACTAACCAACCATTCACTAGTCAACATGAGAGATCACAAATAAACCACAAAATTGATCAAGCATTAAAATTGTGAGCAGACTACCTTGAAATTTTCTTCTTGAGAAATACCTCAAAATCCCCTCATTTCTAATAAGCTTCATGGCTATGTACCTCCATCCTTGATTTCCCTTGTTATATCTTGAATAAATAATATCCCTTCAACAACCAATTTTGCGAGAATCCTACCAAGTAACTCAAAAGCCTTGTGCGCATCAATAGTAGCATCCTCCAATGAAAATAGTACAATCTCCAACCTAGAAACATCAAAATTATATATAGTTATAATGTTGAAGAGTGTAACTAGGTAGGTCTTCCTTGTAATGACTATGTAACTAGCATTTGCACCGAGAGGTGAAAAGTAACGCCGGGGAGTGGGGAAAACAATAATTAAGTGAAATATATGGAAATTTTAGTTCCTATATATTTTTCAAAGAATGTAATAGAAGGTTAAAATTTAAAAGAAAGTTACACTAACATAAAGGAACACTAATATAATTGTCCCATAATAATGGCATAGTAATGATGGTATCGAAGATTCTTCAATAGTCGCTCCAAGGAGATTGCTCTAGCTCTTCAAATGATTCAAATAACTATCGAAACTAAATATTCAAACCTGCTCTAAATCCATCATCAAAAGGTTTTCAATGTGCTAGAAAGGGGTATTTAAAGGTTTTTTTAAAAAAAACTTTCAATTGCTGCTACAAGACTGTTTTAAAGTTGGTCCAAAACTACCTTCTAACAACTTTAAAAGATGTCATACAAACACCTTCAATAAACTACTATACAAATACACTCTATGAAGCAATCCATATAGAGAACACACCAATAGCCCAGAAGAGGAAAATGAAAAGTTTATCTGCAGTTACATTTTACTCTAAAAAATATTCATATGAAAATCTGTTAACATCAAAATCTGTTAATGTCAAACCAAAATTTTGTAATTTTCAAGATCCTAAGTTCAGCACCAACTACCCAACAACCTAGCAAACTTGACAAGAAGACCCTGATTGTTCTTGTACGCTATAAGACAAGATGGTCAACAATGTCATGAGTTATAGCAAGCACCTACAATTGTTTCAGCATGTCTTATCTTTTTAACTGATCCATCATCTTGAATCTGTCTAGCATTCTCTCAATCGTCAAAATCAGCATTGTCAAGCTTTAAAAATATAGCATTCACTCCAATCTAGAAACAAAAATATGCATTCACAACTCAACTTACCCAGTATTCTGCTAGCCTCATTCTTAAGTTGTAAGTTGATGCCATGCTCATGCAGTAACCTCCCATGTCATGGACCACCATTCCTGCCCACAAAAAGAGGATGGCCACTCAAAGTTAAGCCACAAGTGTATGCCTTCAAAGAAGCATCACAAAATAATTCTAGAAACAATTAAATATCATATTGGAAAATCAATTCCTTCTCATCATGCATGTATATTATGTGTGATAATTATTGTCCTGTAACTAACCACCATTTCTGGAGTTGGAAGTTCCCTATCCTTTCCTAAAAATTCTACAGACTCGCAGACAGGCCCAACAACATCAAAAGTTTGAATTTTTGCCTTTGAGGCAGGTGGAGAAATTAGCTCAATGTGCTGTGTATCAAGAAGAATATCAGTTAGAAACATCTCAAAATCTCAAAGTCATTTTATGATTCATATCACAACCCAATTTTAGTTGGGGAGGATGAACCCAATTCTACCAATCCTACCATATATCCCTCTATCAAAGCAACATTGTAATGGCCCCTGCTACAATTATACAATAGCTAGAAAGCATCATTAGAAACATCCTTTGGAGAGATAAAAATGAAAATAAGTGGCATCTACTCCACTGGAAATGGGTGATTTTTCTTAAATAGGCATGACAGACAAGAGATATGGTTTTTCTTAAAAACACTAGATAGGGAAACCTTTACATCCCTACCATATCAACACTGACAAAGTTAGCAATCCCATTGTTTTGTCCTATTTATTTGTCAAGTTCGAAACATAAGGCAAGAGACTGGACACTATTATTATATGATAAGCTGAAACATAAACTGAAGTACAAGACTCAAGGATATTTATCCACAGTCCTACCAGATATCCCTCTATCAAAGCAACATTCTAATGGTCCCTGCTGCAATTATAGAATATCTAGAAAGAATCATTAGAAACGTCCTTTGGAGTGATAAAAATGAAAACAAGTGGCATCTACTCCATTGGAAATAGGAAGATTTTATTAAATAAGCATGAGGACAAGAAATAGAATGGAATATATTTTTAGCAAGGGCCCCTATACAAAAATCTATTGACACTATTGATGGAAACACCCATTGGAATAAATCAATTAGAAGTATCTGAGGGAGGAAAAAATAGAAGAGATAATCAATAAAATATGGATGCCTAAAGGTTGTATCACCATTTTGTATATTTATGGAAATTATAACTTCGTCATATGGACAAAGATGTTTCTAAAAGCCTCATTTTGCAAACATGCAATTTCTCCTCTGGGTAAAAAAAATAAAAAATAAAAGCTGAAAAAAAGAGAAAAAACAAAAAAAAGGATAAAGATATAGGCAAAAACAATATGAAATTTCCATACAACCTTCACTAACCTTGTCTAATTTATAAACAATACATTTAACTAGTCATTGAAGTCAAGTTTCCTCTTTGATGCTTTACATCAAATTAACGTCATCTAACCCCAAATAGGGTGATGAGGGAGGGAACACATAGTAGGACTGGATGGGCCTCTGTCACCTTGAGAAGTGGGCAAGGTAGATGTGCCCACCACACCACTTCATGAGAACATGTACACAGTTGGAACTTGGAAGTCCCTTCATTATCTCAGATGATGCTTTTACTCTCGACCAAACTACTCCCATGTGAGAAGCGATCTTTGCAAGGCCTCAGTTCAGATTTGGGAAGCTTTGCAAAGAACATTTGTTTCATGATGGCAATTGTTATTCAAAATGGAAATTTCTATCTGATTATGCTGAATCCAGGGCATCCTCTGTCATTTCTTGCTACTTTATGGGTTTTCTAGTTTTGTTTATGGTGGTGCAAGGCTTTGTCGAGGTGTGGTTTGAGAGAGGGACCAAGCCATCTTGGGCTACCCTCCTCTTGGGATCAACTCCTTCTCGGGTCTATTTTTTTTCCTCTCATCAAGTCCTTACTCCTCACTTGGTCAAGGCACTTATATCTGAGGTGGATTCTATCTGCGGAAAGGCCACCTGAGGGCATACATAAAACCCGAAAGCTCATCAATTGCCATGTGACTTGACACTGTCTAGTAGCATTTGAGGGTGGGAAATTGGCAATGGAAATTTGAGTGGTATCGTAGCCTCATTGTTGAAAGCCCATCTATCAAGAGTAGTTGTACCAGTCCCATTTTCTAGACTTACCAAAGGTCTCTGGCGATGCAATGCTTGGATCATGCCACCTGGATGAGCATTACAACTAGACAGTTGCTGGGAAGGGTGCTCCTTGACAAAAATGACACTAAAAACAAAATTTTGATGATGATGAACAAAGTTATGGGAAAGAATTTGGCAAGGATCAAAACGATCTTACTGGATGGCAAAGGCGCAACTCATCCAGACAGTCCAGGTGATCAAGCACCCATAGATGTGGAAGTTTCCACCTCCTAGTCTCTTCATGAAAATTTATGTTTTCTATCTTTACAATTATAGTAGGATTATATGTTGTTAGATTTTGTGGTTGTTAAGCCAAGGCACTGTAGTATTTTTTAGAACTCAGTATATTTTTGGAAAATGTATATTTTTTGGACAGTAGACCTCCTGTATTTCAAATGGCCTAGTTTCCCTAGTGGCAGACCAGAGGCATACAGAAGGTTGAATCATAGGTAATCATCATCTGTTAATAAAAGGCCTTTAAATTACCTTCCCATCTCCCTCCCAAAAAAATATCATCTATAAAGTTCAGAAACTCAATTATTTTCCAACTGGCAAAATTAAATCAGAACTATGTTATTATCCAGCTAACATTAATTAGAAATCAGTTTTTTTAAACTATATTCTTATCCAACTAATTTTAGCAGAATTCAAATTTTATAAAATAAGTTAAAATCCCAAGTTTAATCAAACTTCAATTATACCCTGAAGATGAGCTCTGCAGTATGGTCAAAATATTGAGGAATAATATACTCCAACACAGCTCCGCTCTTGAATAAAATAGTGTCCAACTACCTAACATTTAAAGTCATTCTAGCTCTTTATATGGAAGACTTATATAATTCATTTCCATTTTAGTTATAGAAAATCCCAATAAATATAGATTTCATGTTTGTACATATGTAATAAACAGTTAGCACAATAGTATAGCTCAGTTTTCCCAACGCTTTCTACAGAAGGCATAATACCCAGGGAGGTTACAAGATCTATTCCCAAGTAGTTATATCTAGTTACCAACTGGTATTTCAACTAGAAGTCAATTCCATTCCTCATACGAAAAAGATACAAGGAAAGGAGGGAGAAATGGGGATTCCATCATACTCTGACAAGGTACCAACTTCCTCACTTGGAACATTTAATATGTGGGCAAGTTATGGGAACATATTTCCCTAGGAAAAAATTAATATAAACAATTACTAATGTAGTTGCCTCCTTATAATGGCATAAATAATAATTGTGTTGAATTAATGTTTGTAAGGAGTTATCTTTGTAAAGTTCCAAATTTGATGTATGGACAAAATAAATTATAAACCTACCCCATCAACCAAATGAGTCTTGCAAAACGGAGAAAGAAACCATTCACAAAACTCACCTTTAGAATTTGATGGCCTCCACTATCACCGGTGCTGAAAAGTTGCAACATTTGTGTTTCTTTTTGCGAAGGAGAGTGAGTAAGTTCACTGCCTTTCTCAAAATTTGATAAATCACCCTCCCAGTCCTGTAGTTGTCACAAAGAAACCTCTTAATATAATGAGACATTTTCCAAACAAAACCTTGTTAAAAATGGTGCATTGGATAATGGTACCCTACATCATAACACTATATAGCTCATAGAGGGAAGACTTGTAGCTGCTCTCGAATGGCAAGCACAACCTTATGCAAATTGTCAAAATAGCATGGTGCACTTCCTGACTTCACATCATTGTATGTCAAATCTGTGCTTCGAATAAGACACAGTATCTCTTTTGAAGATACCAAAACACTTAATACCTACAGATGAAAACATAACATTATATTAGAATACAAAAGACTTTAACAAATTATAAAACCTGTTTTCTAGAAAAGCAAAGAATAGAGGTAATAACACAAAGGACGCGTTAGAAAAAAGATGCCATTGCCAATACATATCTTAGTTAGAATGATACAATGAAATACGAATGGAAATTCAACTATGAATAATCATAGTCCACCCTTTTGAATCTCGTTTGATATACTTGTCAAAAAATACATTAACAAACAAAATTATACAGGTTCTATGAAGACCAGTATAAACTGAGATCAATCTAATCCAAATACAAAAACCTATTGAAAATTAAGGTGACCATGAATATACAATGAAAATGCACAAATGTAAATTGGATTTCAAGTATTTTTTCTATCTGGATAAAAGAAAAAAATTGGAAATAATAACCACCAACTATTACCATTATCAAAGTGAACCTATTAGAAGATCAAGCTAAAACAGTGAAATATTGAAATCCGGGAACATTTTCAATAAGAAAGCAAAAAAAATCATCAAACTTAGCAGGAAATACAAGGTTTCATGCAAGACCACTACTACCCAACCATGATCCACCTAAGTAACACTGAGTTGCACTCACTTCTTATGTAACTTGAGAATGGATTGCGAAGTCCGACTATTGGCATATCAACATTATCCTGACAGTTATAGGGAATGAATTGAGAAAATTAGGTCTTCAATTTTCATTGAAGGCAATAGACTTACTACACAAGTTTAGGAATTTTTTTGGTAAGAAAAGCATTACGATTTTTTATAATATAAAGACAGCAAACATGTGAAAAAGATTAAACTAACTATATCCTTGTTCCAATTTTCCATGATCTGTCCCAATTTGTGTCGGAACCCTTGACAGTGTATAAGAATATACCAAATTTTTTTTTCTTGAAAATAGGTTTGGGTTGGGATCACAAGTTTTTCCATATCCATTCAACATCTCTGCCACTTATACAAAGTTAGCAAAGTACCTATCTGATGTAAAATGAAAAACTCAATCCTTATTTGCAGAAGTCGTCCAAAACAGGAAGCATATAAATTGCACGCTGAATTATCAAATAGAAGTAACTTAAGTACGATGACTTCAGGCTGAATTTACCCATTGTCTCTCGAGCAAGAAATTAGTCTCACTAACAACAATCATTTATGGAAATGACCCTCCACAAAAGACTATAAATAGATGGTGTGCTTAGCTATTTGATTGGAAATCTTGTCTACAACTATTTAAACTACGATGAATTTGTCAACATAAAATGATAAGTTGGAAAGTATTTTTAAGACAAAGCATTTGAGATCCAAAACATAGACACTAATCTAAATGTCTCTAATTTAAACCAAAAACAATACTTTTCTTGTTGAATTAACAACCATATTAAGTTTCAATAACACGAGGTACTTTTCACATACAAAGCATTTGAGTGCAAAATAGAAGGATAGTTAACCTAATAAACAATTATATCAAGTTCAAGCCTACATTTACATGCATGAAGGTTGTTCATAACTTAATCTATCAGGAATGGATCATTTGTTGTTAATGTTGATTTTTTTGTTTATATAGCACTGACTGCATAGGAAAATTCAATATTTAAAAGGTAGCAATCTACATATTCCCTGCAATGTCATTATTTCCATGCAAGAGGAAGTTCCAATTAATTGATTTTCACAGTTCCACAAGTAAATTTTTCGTGTCCTAATTTTTGAGATACAAAACCTAGGTGTAATAATCCTAATTGTGGATCCTACCTTAAAATAAGTCCCTTTAATCCACCATGGGATCTTGCTTTAAATAACCATGGGATCTTGCTTGAAGAGTAAATGTTTATTCATCTATTACTTGATACTATCAATAAGACATAATAGAATGAAGGAAAGAGCAATGCACCTTGTGAGTCATCTGAAGAACTGCCTTGGTATCGATGTGCACAAACTTGTGGAAAAATACAAGAAAGTGAACAACAAGAGAGTTGTAAAAAGGATAATTAGCAAGAAGATAGTTTTTCCACTGATCATTATATCCATAACAACTATCTTCCATGCTTCTTTTTACTAATGATCCCACAGTGTCAGTGCCAGTCTTTTGCCCATTTCAGTAAGATACTTACAGGATTTCATATAAGAAAATATAAAAGAGATCCCATGCACATGAGAACAAAGAAAGAGAGTTGGAGGAAGGAAGAGCCATCCAGAAGAAAATAAAAGCAAATATGTTAGAGACCAGCATGTACAACAAACCATACAACTGGTACAACTGTCTTTTCTTCATGCACAAGCCATACATTAGATATGGACATACACCTTCAGGTATTAACATAGAGTGTATTTCTGGAGTGTGCTTCAGTTATTGAGAGGCAGAAACAGTGATTTTCGGCCCAAGAAAGGAAGAAATAGATCAGGTTGTACTACTGTAGTTGTACGTAGCAATTAGCTATTCAGGAAAGGAAGAAATAGATCAGGTTGTATTGTTGTAATCGTAGCTTATTTTCACAGGGCATAAACTATTGTTTGAGGTGATTTTATTGACTGTAAAACTACTTGTTCAAAGCAGGTTGTAAAGCTCACCTTGTAAGCTTTGGTCAAAAGATTGAAAATTTGATTTGGAGGAGAAATCCATGGGTATGTATTTTATTTTTCCACATTTTTCAACTATTTGTGTGATCGGTAGGATGTTATGAAATTTATTTTTCTGCTGTTAATTAAATTTTGTTTGAGTTATTTAACACAATGACAACAATCACTTAGGCTTGAAAAGCTTACATGGTACCAAAGCGATCTCTCATAGTGATACTATAAAGGATTTACAACAGTAATTCAAATGCAAAAAACAAGGTCCAGCAATTAGAGGGTTTCAACAATCTTTCTTAAATAATTTTCTTATTTGGAAGTTTGTACATTAGATCTTAGAGATGGGCTTAGTTTTCCTCATATTTGAGGACAAACTAGATGATGCCTCAAATTTTTTGGCATGGAAAGTGAGGGTTATACTTTAGCAGAAGATATTGAAGGCTTCAAGAACACTGACCTATACTTATAAATTTAGGTAAGTAATATACTTACAGGATTTCGATCCTATGACCATGACAAAAAGAGTGCCTTGACAGTCATCCATTCACTAACAATTCTAAACCCTATAAACAAAAATACAATAAATGAGATTAAAAAAACCATAATAGAAAAGAACATTATGGTGATCCCTTCCTCATTACCTTTACCTAACATTTAATGATGAATCATGACTGTTGTCCTTACCAGCACAGTGAAGAAATAAATAACCATGGTCCTTGATGCACCATTTCCTAGAGAACATTTGGTGCACCTGATCCACAAAATCTCACAACCCTGACACAGAAACACTCTTGGGATGCAGGATTGACAACCTTAATGATAATCTGTTAAACTAGAATCAAAGAAAATTTTATAAGCATAATGCACTTGTATCGTTCTCTTGTTTAAGAGAGAATCTGGTTCAAGATCATTTTTCTCTTTTAGCAAGTGCTAGATAGATTTCCTAGAATCAAAGCTTTGAAAAGAAAAAAACAGAGAGAAGAAATAGATGAGGCCCCAAAGCTAGTAATACCACTGGGATTCTGTAGAAGTTTAAAACACAAACTTGCAAATTAAATATAGGTTCTATCAATGGTGTGAAAAAAAAAACCATCTCTACGAGGTCTTAGATTATATGAAAGTCATCAAGATATAGAACTGATTCTCAAGGCAGAATGTGATTATGAAATTCACCTCTTTTCTTCCCCTTGAGCTTGCAACCAGTCGGCATTGTCCTGGTTCCTATGAAATGAACACAAAGTGGATAAAACAATGGTATAAGAAAACATGGATATTGTACTATGAAGTAAAGAATATGGTATAGTAGCAGTTCTTTGTCAATGGAATGTACAGTTCAGCAACAGTTTTTTTGTACATAGAAGGCCTCTCTGTACCATTATCTCTTGCAGTATATTTTTCCTCAATTGTATCCAACTTCGAGTAATCATGGTTTACGAACAAATTATAGATAAAGGAAAAGAAATAAGAGAATATCTAAGAACAAAGAACATGGGAATGCATGCTGCAAAACACTATTTTCTGAATTATGTAATTTCCCAAAAATGCCACAAAAGATAGGCAGCTTGTTCCACTACAGTATGTCAGCTTGTTCCACCAGAGTATGTCAATTTAGATTTATTTAAACCATAATATAATAATGTAAATATTTGAGCGTTTAGAACTTTTTAGTCATTATGATGCATCATTTATATTATATTATATTCACTACAGGTCAAGTAGAAAGTGAGGTTTTCAAAATCCAACTCTTCATCGGAACAAATTTTATGACAATGTTTGTTTAAAACGCATGCCTAGCACACGTGAATTGTTGGAAAAGATACCAGTGAACATTAGATAAATGTAACCAGATTCCACCTTCCAAAAGAGCTGAGAACAATTCCATCAATAACAACTTGATTTTAAAATCAAAGTCTCTAACTCAATCTTGCGTTCCTTTTAAGGCCACCTCAGTTTGATTTTACCTTTTAGCATGGATCCATCCCACCCTTAGATCAAAAAGCTCAAGGTGGACTTAAAAGATTTAACACTAAGATGAATATATGCTAGTTTTAATCTTACCAGACCAGCTTCTATGCGTGTGGGTGGTAGGGAAGGGGTTTGCTCTGGCTCCCATAAGAACAGAAATATACTTATTAAGGATGTCATCAGACAGGCAAAGGAGATCAATTATTCTTTTCAGAAAATCTCCTCCTCACATATTTTCAGAGAACATAATAGGAAGGTCGATGCTGCTACAAAATGTTGAGAAATGTAGTTCAAGCATAAACTTCTTGCACACGTTTCAGGTTTCAATGTGAATGTCTGCATTTCTTTAATGAGCACCTTGGAAAGGTGATGACTAATTCTATTTTGTAATATTTACATAAAAATTAAAAATTAAAGTATTGTTTTTTTTTTAAGTCAATGTAATCCTAGAATTGGGGATATTAGTTATCCTCTCTAAAAACATAAATAAGATCATATAAGAGAGATCTCATGCACATGAGAAGAAAGAAAGAGAGTTGGAGGAAGGAAGAGTGCATCCAGAAGAAAATAAAATCAAATATGTTAAAGAGTCCAGCAAGTACAACAAACCATACAACTGGGACCACTGTTTTTTCTTCATGCACATGCCATACATCAAATCTGGACATACACCTTCAGGTCTTAACATAGAGTGTATTTATGGAGTGTGCTTCAGTTATTGAGAGGTAGAAAGAGTGATTTTCTGCCCAAGAAAGGAATAAATAGATCAGGTTGTACTATTGTAGTTGTACGTAGTGATTAGCTATTCAGGAAAGGCATAAATAGATCAGGTTGTATTGTTATAACTGTAGCTTATTTTCACAAGGAATAAACTATTGTTTGAGGTGATTTTAATGACTGTACAACTACCTGTTTAAAGCAGGTTTCAGAGGTCACCTTGTAAGTTTTGATCAAAATATTGAAAAATTGATTTGAAGGAGAAATCCATGTGTCTGTATTTTATTTTTCCATTGTTCATTTTTCAACTATTTGTGTGATCGGTGCAATGTTATGAAATTTATTTTTCTGCTGTTAATGAAATTTTGTTTGGGTTATTTAACACGAGGACAACAATCACTTAGGCTTGAAAATCTTACATGGTGCCAAAGCTATCTCTCATAGTGATACTATAAAGGATTTACAACAGTAATTCAAATGCAAAAAAGAAGGGCCATCAATTAGAGGGTTTCAACAATCTTTCTTAAATAATTTTCTTATTTGGAAGTTTGTGCATTATATCTTAGAGATGGGCTTAGTTTACCTCAGATTTGAGGAGAAACTAGATGGTACCTCAATTTTTTTGTCATGGAAAGTGAGGGTTATACTTTAGGATAAAATAATTAAGCAAGCTCTCTGAAAGTGGAAACAATGGTTGATCCCTATCCTGAGCATCTTATTCTCTGCCTCAAATAATGATCCTCTTCGAGAGCATGCATTATTTTGCCTTCTGCACCAATATTCCAAGGCTATAAATAATCCAACCATAGATCAATAATAGGTGTAGCATTCTTCAAACAAGCACCTACTGGCCAATAACTGAAAGCTCGTAATATAAACATGTACAAAGGCCTTTGTAGCAGAAGGGACCATGTAGCAGGCACAAAAAAAGTGCTCGGTGGCAAAGAAAATGACCAGAATCTCAAGGTATCCATTTGTAATGGAGTTCCCCATCTAGAATTCGACTCTTCTTGAGGACAACACAAAGTACTTTTTACATAATTGACCAATATTTTCACAGCCTCCATGATTTCTACATTGGGGAGAGTATACCTCTGATATCGGTTTTTAACAGGTAACAAGATACCAAAAGACTAGAAACCCCATGAAGACAAGGGCGAAAATCGTCATTCACCAACCAAAATTGTACAAAGGTATGAAAAATAAACTCTGCGCGAGGAAATATCGATGGATTCTCCTCGAAAAAAAAGGTGTGCAGACACACTAGGAGCGCAAAGATTAGATATAGGAACAAATTTGTATAGATACAAATTCAGAAGATGAAAATAAGGGTTAGAATTGAACTTTACAGGCCTTCTATTGTCATGGCTACCACGCAAATGATGCAGAGAAGACACCCATTTCTCGAAACGAGACCGGGAACGTTTCTTAAACCCCCATTTCATTTCATTTGAATCCGAACGATGCATAATATAATTATCTTTACATACAGCATAATAAGCAAACCAAAACATAAAATACTCAAATGCATTCAACTGCACCTGAAATCCTCCCCCATGGACATCCTCCATTAATCAACCTTTAAATAAAGCAGGGCAGACTTCAGATAAGATATACAAACCCCTCTTCGACTGAAGCATGGGACGAATCCATGCCTGAAGGTGCTTGTATGGAAACACATAGTGAACCATAATCGCCTCATCTGCGGCAAATATTGACAAAAACAAAGATCCAGACGGCGAAATAAGATTTATGATAGCATTCGCGGAATGCTCGGAGATCTGTGCGATCCGTCCGCCAATGCTGGACGACTGTAAGGCCTCCTCGAAGCCGAAGATCTTGCAGAGCAGAATGGGGAAGCATTTTATGTAAAAATGCTTGGTCTGATCCCAGATGTGCCTGTCAGTGAAGGATTCGATGGCCCCGTATCAGACGAAGATGAGGAAGACACAGCCATTTCACTTCCAAAGAGAAATCTATCGAAGATGAAGAAGACACAGCCATTGCACTTCAATTTTACAGTCTCTCTACTGATCCGTTCGGAGGCTTAAATATCGAGATAAACCCTTCAAACTTTGTGAGCCAGAGAAACACTAAACCTTACACTACATCGTATCGCAGCACTCTCTGATCTAGTATTCCTCTTTATTTCAAAATATTTGCACGGCCTTAAGTAGCTTTTCAACTTTTTCCATTTCCCACGTTACAGTAGGGTAGGGTAATGTAGGGTCGGGAAATTTTGGTGTTTTTGAGGAGCGTTTTTGTTTTGTGGGAACAGAACCACCATTTTTGTGACCATCCCAAGGGCAAGTGACGCAGTAACCTTCAAGTGTACATCAATTAGAACTAGTTTCCACTGCAGGCTCCAGCGTATGACCATCAAAAGCATGCATTGTTGTTAACAATGAGAGTAGCAATAGGTCGTTCTATGATCTGCTTGCTGGGTCTTTTTAAGGAATAAAAACAAATGAGCACAGAACAGAGTGCACATCTAATGGTTGTGGGGCGAGTCCCTGTCATATGATGCACATTCAGGGCAGGGAAGGTAGATAATCTGCCCTTTAATTCGATTGATTCTTCATATAAAATTCATCACTCTTTATACAACCTATCAGATCTGAAGAAAATTACACACAAAATCCTTCTCTGGTCATCCAGGTTCGAGTAGTACATACCTGAGTAACTTCGACAGAGGTAACCCATATGAAAACCACAACGCCAATCAGCACCCGCCCTGCTCTGTATTGCCATTATTTCCAATCCAGTAGCCGTGCTCTGTATTCCCATTATTTCCAATCCATTATTAAGAGGAGGCATTTCTGCTTGTTGGTCTTGATGGTGATATTCTAAAGAACCCACGCAATGGGATTTACTTTCACTTTAAATTTTAAGTTGAATCATCAATCCCTGTGAAAGCAGATCATTCAGCACTAGTGCTTAAAGAACTAAGTTAACATCCAGACAGATACATACCTGTAACATTAAGCACCAGGCGTACCAGCTCTCAAAGCACCAGATGTAGCAACTCTCATCTTGCGGCTCTTCTGCTTGGGCTCTCCTGCTTGCGTTGCTCTCCCTTCTCTGGATAAGAACAGATATCTCCTTGCTTCTTGATTTTTCTTTGCGTAGATTACACAGATTGATAATCGGTACTGAACGAGCTTCTCGTTCAACTGGTTCAATGGCTAAAACTGTAGATTTTACTCGGAAAACCAGGTCGGTTATGAGTAAACAGATTAAAGGTAAATAAATCGATCTGTAACTGGAAGGGATGCAACAACTCTTTAAGAATACTCTTTTTCAAATCAGGATGGAATACAAGATCAGAACTACTCGCTTACATTAGCCCTTTCTGAGAGCTGTATTTAAAACTCTACATACTAAATAATAACTACTCCAACCCACAAGGCTCCTCCAACCAAGTAATTGATAATTTTCAATTAATAGAAAGCAATGGCTTTCCCAAATCTCCAACCAAACAACTAAAGATCGAAACACCAGTGCTCCCACAATTGTCCGCTTTGATTATTTGCTAGTTGTGATAGTAATACTCTGAACACACCAAATCGGATATTCCCGCGTATGGCCAAACTAAAATTCTAAAGTTGGTGCAAATGCCCGCGAATGTCATATATTCAAATCTTTACATTGCCAATGCATCGAACTATTATATATTATAAACTAATTATATATTATAAATTATTATATATAATGTAATAAATTGACATGAAACTATTATATAATATAAATTATACATTGCCAATGCATCAAACAATTATATATTATAAACTAATTATATATTATAAATTATTACATATAGTGTAATAAATTGACATGAAACTATTATATATTATAAATTATTATATATAGTGTAATAAATTGACATGAAACTATTATATATTATAAATTATTATATAGTGTAATAAATTGGCATGAAACTATTATATGTTATAAACTAATTATATATTATAGATTATTATATATAGTGTAATAAATTAATGGTACAATGGTATGAGGAGAAGGATTAACATAAAATATAAATTATATACAGTGTAATAAATCAATAATATAATAATATAATGGTATGAAAAGAAGGATTAGTATAAAATTATTGTATTTTATAAATTATTATATAGTTTGAGATGGTTTAATGGTTAAGAGTGTGT